>NW_023609310.1:12500-22047 GCF_013339725.1 Rhipicephalus microplus | reverse complement strand
AAACAGCGATAGCAGAACCCAACGCATCCACTGCTGCAACCGCTCCTTCTCACAGACTTAGGCTTCACTACACCGTGAGTACCTCTCACCGAGACCCTCTGGTATTTTCCGGCCTTCGCAACGAAGGCGTCGAAGAATGGCTGGACAGTTATGATCGAACCAGCGTTTGTATTAATTGGGACGAGGCGCACAAACTGCGCTACGTTCCTTTTTACCTCGATGGCGTCGCTAAAACCTGGTATTACAACCACGAGAGCGACTTCTCCAATTGGTCGGCCTTCACGGGGCATCTCCGTCAGGTATTTGGCACGTCCGCAGGATGCTCTGCGGTAGCGAAACAGAAGCTCGCTACCCGCATCCAGGGGGACGACGAATCGTATACGTCCTACATTGAAGATATTCTGGCTCTCTGTCGCCGAGCACAAAATGACATGACGGAGGCCGATCACATCCAAAATCTACTGAAAGGTATCAACTCTGTGGCCTTCAATGCTCTCGTGATCCAGAATCAAACTACCGTCCGGGACGTCATCACCACATGCCAACGCCTGGGCACGCTTCATTCTATGCGCCTTCCAGACGCCACCTGCGACGCTCGCTTTACCGGAGAGCATGAATTGCCGGCCCTTATCCGCACAATTGTTAGAGAAGAACTCCACGGTCTTATTCCAGGCAGCCCAACCATAGCGTCTGTCCGCACACCTCCTCCCAACCTGCGTGAGATAATCAAGGACGAACTGGTATCAATGACAAACGCTGCACATGCCCCGTCTCCTGTGCGCTTCCCAGTGCCTTCGTACGCAGAAGTTGCATCACGGGCCCCTGCACCAGTTCCAACCGTGCCTGCGGATGTCAGATGCGACTATTTGGCTGCGATGACAACGCAAGTGCCAAGGCCACGCCACTATTCTACATGGCGTCCTCCGTGCCCCATCTGCTTCTACTGTGGCACAAGGGGGCATACATCTTGTTTCTGCCGCCACCGTCAGCAGGATGAACGACATAGTTATCCAGATTACGAAGGAGACTTTGCGCCGAGACCCAATGAATACGATCCCGCACCGTTTCCGTCCACCTCCCTTCGGTAATCCCCCCTCCACGGTCTCAAGCTGGGCCTCATCCTTCTCGTTCATCTCGCCGCCGTTTTCCGTCACCGTTTCGGCGTACGTCTTCACCCCTGCGTCCCGCACCGATCTCTCTTGACTCGCAAAACTAGAAGGTGAAGTTGTTGGAGGGCAAACTGCTTGTTGTCGGAACGTTACAACTCCTCCGTCTCGTCCAGCTAATTTACTGCCTGTATGTGCGGAAGGTGTCTTGGTTGACGCCCTTACAGACACTGGAGCCGCAATTTCGGTAACTGATCGTGAATTGTGTTTTCGCCTGCGTAAAGTGCAAACTCCTTATGCCGGTGCCATGTTATGCGGCGCTAATGACAGTCTGATTCGCCCGACCGGGTTGTGCACTGCTCGTGTTCTCATCAATGGAATCAGTCATCACATACAATTGGCTGTGCTGTCTTCGTGCGCTGATCAGATAATCTCAGGCTGGGACTTCTTGTCAGCTGCGTCTGCTGTAATTTCGTGTGCTCGGCCTCTCATTTGTATTACGGACACTGAGCTTTCTTGTGCTGCCGACCTTTCGTCGCCCAACCTTCTGACAGCTGTGGGTTTCCTCCAGCCTCCCGGACAAGAACATGTTCTTACGATCAATTCACGAGACATTCTAGATGGTGGTGCTGTGGTTGTTCCTTGCCAGCGCTGCATTTTTGAGGGATCACAATTGCATGTCTTTAGTGCGGTTCTCCCGTGGTTATGCAAGCATCACCGCCTGCAACACGACGCCAGAACTACTAGTTCTGCCAGAGGGGACCACTGTTGCCAGCACACCGAAGAAGCACCGGTTTGTGTCGTCACTGGTTCATCTGCTTCGTCATTCTCAAAGCGTATGCCAGCGGAAAATTCTTCTCCTGCTCTTAAGGCCACTTTGTGTGAACATCTCAACCCAACGCAAACTCATGCCTTGCTAGCGGTATTAATGAAGCACAAAACTTGTTTTGACGTTTGTTACAAAAATCTGGGTGAAACAACAGCAGCCGCCCATCGTATCGACACCGATGGATCCCGTGTCATTCGCCGCCGCCCTAACCGTGTGTCGGCTTCTGAACGCAAGCTCATATAAAAACAAGTCAAAGACATGCTCGCGCGAAACGTCATGAGGCCTTCGACAAGCGCATGGTCTTCTCCTTTCGTACTATTCAAAAAAAGGATGGCTCAGTACGGTTTTGCATTGATTACAGATCGCTAAACAAAGTTACTCATAAAAACGTCTACCCAATGCCTCGCATTGATGACGCTCTTGATACTTTACAAGGTGCCGAGTACTTTTCAAGTCTTGACTTGTGCTTTGGTTATTGGCAGATTCCAATGCACGAGGATTTGGAGCCGGCACACTCGCCTACATGCAGCTAACGTTTCTTCTGTTGCTGCAGGTTGCTGGCGCTGTTGCATCTACGTACAGTTGCAGTTTGGACGGAGGGCCAGCGATCGCACACGCTCGCGACGTGCATTCTTCGACAGGATCACCATGGATAGCCCCAGCGGCCGGTGGAACAGGGACACTTCCGACGATTATCAGCGCCAAGCCACATAGGAATGCGACTATCAACGAGGACAGCCATCACACCGCCATGGGCCGGCGACAACCACGTGACACGGATGAACCGTATTTAATCGAGCGGCTCGTTGGCTTCGTGGGATTTGGAGCCAGCACACTCGCCGACATGCAGCTAACGTTTTAGGAGCGAAGCTCCTTAAGGCGTGGGCTGTGCGTCCCCTGTATGTAGCCACCTCTCGTTCAGTTCTAAGTATTACACTAGCCACCGCCCGATCTAAAGGGTACAGCCATATACATCCGTCCATCCGTCCGTTCATCCATCCATCCATCCATCCATTCATCCATCCATCCATCCATCCATCCATCCATCCATCCATCCATCCATCCATCCATCCATCCATCCGTCCGTCCGTCCGTCCGTCCGTCCGTCCGTCCATCCGTCCATCCGTCCATCCGTCCGTCCGTCCGTTCGTCCGTTCGTCCATCCGTCCGTCCAAAAGATGCAAGATGTTATAAACTAGATGGCGGTACGTGTAGTTGATTATGAAAGATGCTAGGTGTTATAAAATAGGAATGATGCCACATATGGCACGTGTCATCGTTCGATATAGTGCGGCGACGTACGCTAGGGGGAGCGTTGCAATAAAATTGAGTGGGCAAAATGTACGGAGGATTCATGGTTTACCAGGTTTACCTCCGGAGCTTCGCCCACTCATCATCATCCACTTCGTGGATATGGCGGCATTTTTTCTTCTGTTGCTGCAGGTTAGTGATAATTGCCAAATTACGATTTGTAGATTATTGTGTGCATTGCCGGCTCTATGTCCCACAAGTAATGTATCTGTTCGCCGAACGCAAAAGCCGATGATGTATCGTAGCAACCACTTTCGTTTTTTCACGCATAAGGTTCTGTACCTTGCATTATTGTTAATACTTTCCGGTGATGTTGAGTTGAATCCCGATCCGCTAAATGTCCAAGAGTTCGAACTGCTTAAAACCTTACAAACTGGTCAGGCTACAATTTTGAGTAAGTTAGAGGCCATCGACACCAGATAGGCAAAACACGAAGAAATGATGGCAGAAATTAACGGTAAATTACGTGCGACTGAAGGTCAAATTACTACGCTCAAAGAACAATTAAGCGACCAAGAAAACACCATTAGGACAATAGCAAAAGAAGTTAAGCAGCTGCATGACAAGGGCGTTGACTCGGAAAATAGAAGCCAGAGAAACAACCTGGTCTTTTTTGGGGTCAGCGATTCTGAATAAGAAACGTGGGAACAGTATGAAGTACTGCTCAAAAATATCTGTAAAGAAAACTTGAATTTAGAATTGCAGTCAGTGCAAAGAGTGCATCGTATAGGTCGTTATAATGCATCAAAAAACAGGCCTATCATCGTCAACTTTGCCTCCTACAAAGAAAAGAGCCGTGTTCTTTCCGAAGCTAAGAAATTCAAGGGAACGACGCACAGTGTCGAGCAAGATTATGCACCTGAAACAAGATATATTCGGAAAAGACTTTGGGAATATGTTAAAACCAACAACATGAATGAAAAACATCGCGCTAGGTTGAACTTTGATAAGTTAATTGTGGATGGTAAAACATATAGGTTGGACAAAGAAAAGGAAGAAGTCGTTCAAATTGTAAAAAAAATGATCCTTGCCAGAAAAAAGGGGGCGTCAAAAACAACATCTGATAACACTGACAGTGAACTGCAGAAGCGTTGTCAATAAAGCTGATGAACTCGCGGCTCTTATTGATTCTGTAAAAGCTGATCTAGTATTCGGAACTGAATCATAGCTGTACCCTTCTATTAGAGATAGAGAGGTGTTTCCCAACGACTTTGCTGCTTATCGAAAAGATAGATCCCGCACGGGTGGGGGCGTTTTTCTTATAGTTCGTCGCTCTTTAAATTCATCTGAATTAGATATAGGTCATCAAGAAGTAGAATCCGCGTGGTGCAAAATTACTATGCGAGACAATTCCTCGTTTGTAGCAGCTACTTTCTGTCGGTCTCCAAACTCGTTCGTAATCGCGTTAAAGTTTTTACGTGAAATAGTTTTGGAAGCTTCTTGTCACATGTTCATTTTGGCGGGAGACTTTAACTTGCCTGATTTATCTTGGCGTGACGAACTTGTGAGATGACAGCGGGGGGAATCTTAAACCTTGAGATGAAGCACATTGTAGATTCTCGCGGGTTAATCCAATGTGTTGATGCTCCAACACGAGGCAATAGTACATTGAACCTTGTTTTTTTGCAACTCGCCAAATATGGTGAATTCAGTAAATGTCGTACCAGGAATAAGTTACCACCATGCTGTCGTCGCCATTGCCCAAACGAAAAATGAAAAACAAACGAAACAGGAGAGGAGAACGGTGTACCTCTATGACAAAGGTGATTACGCTAGCATATCAAAAAAGCTTCTCGATCATCTGCCGCTTTTTGAATGTCTCCCAGATGACTGTGACGTACAAGAATTATGGGTTAAGTTTAAACAAAAAATTAAAGAGCTTACTGAAACCTACATACTCAGTATCAAAAGCGGTAGACTTAAAAAGCGAAACAAACCTTGGATGACTGCTCGTATCTTAAGAATAGTAAGGAAAAGAAGGCGCATATATTTAAAATATAAAAGGACTAAATGCCATCGGCACTTTGAAAGCTTGAATGAGGTGACTCGAGAGTTTAAGCTCAATATAAAAGTGGCTAAGCGGCAGTATTTTGAAAAACTTGGAAACAAATTAAAAACTAATTCAAAGGCTTTCTGGCAATACATAAAAGGCTACGGAGCAGACTCCTCGGGAATCACCAAAATTGTCTTCAATAATGAGGAGTTATTAGACGACACTGAGAAAGCTACCTGTTTAAACAACTACTTCCTTTCCGTACACTTGCCGAAATATAGCTCTAGTGCTTCGCAATGTACAAGTTCCGTGCCGAAAATGCAATCAGTAGAGTTAAGTGTGAATGGAATTAGGGCATAACTAAACAAACTTACCGATAATAAGGCAATTGGACCAGACGGAATTTCACCTTGAGTCTTAAAGCAGTGTGCTGAGTCAATTTCTCTTTACCTGCACGTAATCTACACAAAGTCTTTGTTCTCCGGTGCCCTCCCAGACGACAGGAAAATTGTACATACAGTTCCTATTCATAAAAGTGGGTCCAAGAAAGACGTAGCCAACTATAGACCTATTTCACTTACGTCCATACCCTGCAAGTTATTAGAGCATATTCTGTATAAAAAAATAATGGTACATTTATCAACAAACAACTTGCTGGCGTCTCAACAACATGGTTTTCTTAAGAGCTTATCTTGTACAACACAATTAATTGAATATAACCGTGATTTAGTATCTGAAATAGACCATAGCGGACAAATCGATTGCCTTTTCCTGGACTTCCAAAAAGCTTTCGACACTGTGTCGCACTCTTTTCTTTTAAGTAAGCTTGCAGCGCTAAACATTGACCGCGAAGTTCTGGTGTGGATAGAAAATTACCTTTCAGGCCGCCAACAGTGTGTAGTATTAAATGGCGAAAAATCAAGTTTTGTAAACATCGCTTCAGGGGTGCCACAGGGCTCAGTCCTAGGGCCACTTTTATTTTTAATATATATAAATAACATTTGCTCAGGAATTGATTCTAATATACGGTTGTTTGCAGATGACTGTGTCTTGTACAGGAAAATTAGAAATGAGAGTGATGTCGCCCCTGCTCCAAAGCGACTTATCGCGCATCCAAGAATGATGTTCAAGGTGGAAAATGACATTAAATGCTAATAAATGCATTCATGTTACTTTCACGCGTAAAAAAAAAACCGAGTTAGCTTCAGAGTATGTAATCTGCAATAGCATAGTAACACAACAACCGCATTATAAATATTTAGGTGTAGCTTTTTCAGCCGACTGTTCATGGAATGCACACGTTGATTCAGTTGTTGCGAAGGCCGCCAAGTCACTAAATTTTATACAGCGCAGCCTGACACAAGCGCCGGCATGTTTAAAATCAACGGCGTATTCAACATACATACGCCCTATGCTTGAATACGCCTGTGCCGTGTGGGACCCCTGGCAAAGTACTTTAGGTTACAAACTTGAAAAAATACAAAATAAAGCTGCAAGGTTTGTCCTAAGCCGGTACTCAAGAAACGACAGTTGCACCAATATGAAAAATGAACTAGGGTGGGAATTACTCTCATCACGTCGAAAGAAACTGCGGCTAAAGCTCCTGTACCAAATATTTCATGGTAAAACTAGCATTCGAAAAGAAAAGTAGCTTCACAGTCCTCATTATATCTCTTCGCGAAATGATCATTGTTTCAAGACTTTAGAGTATCGTACCAGATCTAATTTGTATGCTAATTCGTTTTTCGTTCGTTCATTAGAGAATGGAATCACTTATCAATTGAACAAGTGTGTTGTATTAATGAAGATGTGTTTTTCTCGACATTGTACCCCCCTGCTGCAGTGCCTTCGGGCTAAGCGGGGTAATCATTGAATAAAGAATAAAGAATAAAGAGTGTGACAAAGAGAAGACGGCGTTCGCGACGCTATGAGCTCTTTGAATTCAATGTAATGCCTTTTGGCCTGTGCAATGCGCCAGCCACATTCGAACGAATGATAGACACGGTACTGTGGGGATTAAAATGGAAGACCTGCCTTTGCTACTTGGACGACATTGTCATCTTTTCGTCCAGCTTCTCACAGCAGCTGGAACGACTAGATGAAGTCCTCACGTGTTTAGCTAAGGCCGGTCTCCAGCTCAACACTAAGAAGTGTTGGTTTGCCAGTCACAGCATCAAGGTATTAGGTCACGTCATCAGTCAACATGGCTTTGAGCCCAATCTCGACAAGGTTGCCACGGTACTACACTTTCCTACACCAGCCACACCCAAAGACCTCCGCAGCTTCCTTGGCTTGGCGTCGTATTTCCGCCGATTTGTACATGATTTCGCTACTATTGTGGCTCCTCTGCACAAACTTCTGACCACGAGCGCACCCTTTGTCTGGTCGGATGACTGCGAAGCCACTTTTCACACCCTCAAGCGATGCCTCATATCACGGCCAGTGCTTCGCCATTTCGACACTGCAGCACCTACTGTGCTACACACTGACGCAAGTGGACTTTGCATCGGTGCTGTCCTTCTTAAGTGGAACCACGCTTCCGAAGAACAAGTCGTGGAATACGCGAGCCGTACTCTGTCACCTTCTGAGCGAAATTACAGCATCACTGAGCAAGAATGTATCGCCATCGTGTGCTCCGTACAAAAGTTTCGCACTTATTTATACGGCCGGCATTTCACAATAGTGACTGACCATCATGCTCTGTGTTGGTTATCGTCACTCAAAAATTTGTGGGGACGCCTTGGCCGTTGGGTACTACAATTGCAAGAGTATGACTACAGCGTCAAATATACACGGGGTCGAGACCACCAAGATGCCAACGCTTTGTCACGTTGCCCGCTCTCGCAAAGCGCCGAAGTGTCACCTTTCATCTGTTCGTCACCGCCCACCAAAGTGATCAAACAGACGGCTGCTTCTTCGATACAGCTGCCTCGGCGGACCTTCTTTCGTCCACAGATCTCGCGCTCCAACATGTCGATACCTACTGCCGCACAATCATCGGTTGGCTCACTGGCTTATCGCGCGCTCCAAACAGCCGCCTAAGACGACAACTTGCCCGTTTCAAGCTTCAAGATGGAACATTGTGTTGGCAAATTTACCATTCTCTCGGTAACCAATGGGTTCCCGTCATTCCTCGCTCCCTTTGTCTGGAAGTTTTACAAACGTTTCATGATGATGCGACAGCTGGCCACTTAGGGTTTCACAAGACTTACGACCACCTCAAGACTCGCTGCTTTTGGTTTGGCGTCACCATTTCTGTCGCCAAGTACGTCACTTCCTGCGCGTCATGCCAGCACCGAAAACGTTCCACGTGTCTTCCCGCGGGGCCATTGCAACCACTGCCATGCCCGCCCACTCCCTTTGAATTTGTGGGCATAGACTTATACGGACCTCTTCCGCTTACGCTATCCGGTCACCGTTGGATTGTTACGGCCGTGGACCACCTTACTTGCTACGCGGAGACGGCAGCTCTTTCGTCTGGTGCTACCTCTGAAGCCGCCGATTTTTTTCCTTCGCGCCATTATTTTAAGACATGGCACACCGCGTGTGCTTCTTAGTGGCCATGGCAAGACATTTCTTTCACATGTGCTTGATGAAGTCCTCCAGGCTTCTAACACCATCCACAAGACCACATCAGCGTATCACCCAGAAACTAATGGTCTGACTGAGCGTTTTCACCGAACTTTGTCCGACATGATCTCTATGTACGTGCAACCGGATCATGAAAACTGGGACACTATACTCCTTTTCGTAACGTTCGCATATAATACTGCCATACAGCGTACGACGAATTTTAGCCCTTTTTTTCTCGTGTATGGCCGTGTATCGGCTTTTGTTCTGGACACCACCTTTCTGTCCACATCTTCCAATACATGTTCATCTCTCCCGGAAGAGTTCGCCGCTCACGTCGCCCACTGCCGTGAAATCGCCCGCGCCAACACTGCTACCATTCAGGACAAGAGAAAAATCAACATTGATGCAAAGCGTCAAGTTGTTGTGTTCCACCCAGGTGACGAAGTCCTTTCGTGGACACCTGTTCGTGCACTTGCGAAAAAATTCCTTCACCGATATCTTGGTTTTTACACCGTTCTGGAAGAAACATCCGAAGTCAACTATCGCGTTGCTCCTGTCAACGCGGCTCCTGATCGTCGTCGCCGCCACACCGAGATCGTCCACGTCTCTCGACTCAAACCATATATTCGTCGTTCCAACCCTTGATGGATGATATGTGGGGTTTAACGTCCCAAAACCACCATATGATAATGAGAGACGCCGTAGTGGAGGGCTCCGGAAATTTCGACCACCTGG
>NW_023609310.1:0-7500 GCF_013339725.1 Rhipicephalus microplus | reverse complement strand
GCTCTGTAGGTGATGCTGGGTCGAAATGGGCCAGTATTGGTGGCGTAGTCAGCAGATGGATAAGAGCCGAAAAGGCGTCCGCTTGCTCTATACCCCATGCGAAGGGAACGTCCTTCTTTAAGAGATCAGTAAGCGGTCGAGCGATGTCGGCGAAGTTGCGGACAAATCGACGAAAATAGGAACATAGCCCTACAAAACTTCGGACGTCCTTGGTTGAGCGTGGTTCAGTAAATTGTTGTACTGCTCGTACCTTTTCGGGATCTGGTTGAACACCATCGGCACTGACAAGGTGGCCGAGTATGGTGATTTGGCGACGTCCGAAATGGCATTTTGCAGAATTGAGCTGGAGAGCAGCTCTTCGAAAAACATCCAGAACGGCTGACAGACGTGTTATATGGCTGTCAAAGGTAGGTGAAAAGACGATGACATCGTCTAAGTAACATAAGCAGATGGACCACTTATATCCTCGGAGAAGGGAGTCCATCATGCGCTCGAAAGTTGCCGGCGCATTACACAGTCCAAACGGCATGACTTTGAACTGGTAGAGGCCGTCGGGCGTAACGAAAGCGGTTTTTTCACGATCCATGGGGTCGACGGAAATTTGCCAATAGCCGGACCGAAGGTCGATAGACGAAAAGTATTGGGCACCATGGAGGCAATCGAGGGCGTCATCAATCCGAGGCAAAGGGTAGACATCTTTGTGGGTCACTTTGTTTAAATGGCGATAGTCCACGCAAAAGCGCCAGCTGCCATCTTTCTTCTCAACGAGCACGACTGGGGAGGCCCAGGGGCTGGATGAGGGTTCTATTACGTCTTTAGTAATCATTTTATCCACTTCATTTTGAATTACTTGGCGTTCCTTGTGAGATACGCGATATGGACGCCGCCGTATAGGACTGGCATCACCAGTGTTGATCCGGTGAGTCACTGCAGTTGTTTGGCTGAGAGGGCGGTGGTCAAAGTCGAAAACGTCTCTATATGATGTTAGCAGACTACGGAGGCTGGCAGCTTGCACTGCAGTGAGGTCGGGAGCAATCATCTTGTTAATGTCATCTGCAGGCAGAGTGTAATTGCGGCCAAGACAGGGGGATGTAGTATCGGTGTCCAAACCAGTAACGTTGCAGCTGTCAAGTGGAGATAGGGTGGCCAAAGACATGTCTTGCGGAATAACTTGAGTCAAGAGACTCACGTTGAGTAGTGGTATAACCACTGTATTATTAGCGACGGCGACAACAGTGTGAGCAAGGGCGACGTCTCGGGCCATCAGTACGTCGACTATAGGAGTGACGAGGTAGTCACCGTCGGGCACATGACGTGAGCACGACAAAGTGACATATGTAGCAGCTTGCGGAGGCAAGCGAACGTGGTGACGAGAGCATAAACGGGGAGAATAGTCTGCTGGAAAATCGGCAAACTGCGGCAGTTCAAGCTGAAGAGCACCAGTGGCACAATCAATGAGCGCAGAATGACGTGACAGGAAGTCCAAACCAAGTATTAGGTCATGAGGACACATTTCAATGACGGCAAACTGAACTAATGTAGGATGACCGGCAATGGACACACGGGCCGTGCACATCCCTTGAACATCAGGGGTCCTCCCATCAGCGACACGAAGTTTGTGGGAAGCGGCAGGCGTGAGCACTTTATGTAGGCGTCGGCGAAGGTTCGCGCTCATTACAGAAATGTGCGCTCCAGTATCTATAAGGGCAGAAATAGGCACACCGTCAACGGCAACGTCTAACAAATTTTGTCTCGTCGGAAGTGTCAAGAGAGGATTTGTGGAGGGAGTCGAAAATGCAGCGTCACCTCCGGGCGCTGCACCGTTTAGTTTTCCGGGTAGGCAGGAGCGGGGTTGAATGGGGACGACGGCCTGCGAGTCTGCGGTGAGCGAGACGACTGGCGACGTCCTGGAGGCGAACGCGACTGATGACCATGCGGTGACGGAGATCGGCTGTTTAACCTTCTGTAGTTGTTTTGCGGAGAAGGCTGCGCGGCAGACGCGAAGCGGGTGCTGTCCTGTCGGTAGTGAGGTTGAGATGAAGTCCGAGGTGGCGAGGACCAGCGGTAATTGCAGTAACGGACGACATGACCGATACGGTGGCAATGAAAACAAATTGGTCGATTGTCGACGGTTCTCCACGCAGCAGGGTCGCGAGATCGGGCCGTCAACTGCTGCTCGTGATAGGACGAGGGTGGACGCCATGAAGCTCGCTGCGGGCTGGGCAAAGCGCACACCGAGGGAATACCTATGCTGGCGAGTTCTTGGCGGACGATGGCTTGAACCATGTTAGCAGTGAGTGGGGTGGTGTCACTTGCAGCGGTGTGAGCCGGAGCAGAGGCAATGGCTTCAAGTTCGCGCCGTACAATTCGGGTCACCTGATCCGATGAATCTAGAGGTGGTGGCTGTGTTCTTGCACGGTCTTCGCAAGATGATGTTGCAGCCGTATTCGGAAGGCGGGTAAACACGCTGTTAATCCGCCGGCTCTTCGCTTGCTCAAAGCGCCGACATTCTTTTATAATGGCGTCTACTGTAGAAAAATTTTTGCAGATGACGAGGTTGAATGCGTCATCCGCAATCCCCTTGAGATGATGCCCGACCTTGTCAGCCTCCGGCATCTCGGCATTGGCTTTGCGACACAACGACAACACATCTTCTATATAGGAGACGTAAGACTCGGTCGAGGTCTGCGCCCGAGACGCGAGCATTTTGTTCGCGGCCATTTTTCTTCCAATCGGCTTTCCAAACAGGTCCAGCATTTTCTCCCTGCACACTGCCCAACTCCCAAGTTCTGTTTCATGGTTCTCATACCACGATTTGGCGGTTCCCCTAAGATAGAATAACAGGTTTGCCAGCATAAGAGTCGGGCCCCATCGGTATCGAGTACTCACACGTTCGTACTCTGCCAGCCAATCTTCAACGTCAACTTCATCTGGATCGCCGGAACCGCTGAACGTGCCAGGATCCCGCGGGGGTTCGAGCACGAAGGTTGTGGTCGCAGAAGGAGATGTAGTTACCGCATCATCTCCGGCCGCAGGAACACCAGGAGCAGATGCAGACGCCGTACTCTCCGTCATCGTTGTGGAATGACCCTTCAAACGTCGGCCGCTGCGAAGTTCCGTTGCGAGGCGGTTGCCCAGCACTTCCACCAAATGTGACGGGGCGAGGTCTTGGCTTACAGGACAGCGTCCACCGAGAATCGGCAGCCGAACAAGATGTCTGAGTTGCCTCTCGCGCAAGCGCCTAACGCACAGGCGTCTTCTTCATCTTCGCTAAGTGCCACGCTTGCTCCTGTCGATGATGCACCGTAACAATATCAAATTCGGCACATGATTTTTTAATAAATTATTCCTGACAAAAAGTTGGATGAATTAGTTCCTACTGAAAAAGCAATAAATGATTATTAAAAAAAATTTTTGAATAGTTAACATTGTTCAACTGAGAACCTTTTGAAATTGAGGTTATTGAGTAAATATCTTCGACTGTATAATGAAATCTTGCATCCTAACGGCAAGATCGTTTTCTTCGTCCTCAAATATCTAGAGGTCTACCACACGATTTGCGTTAAACACCCCATCGTTGTTTTCGTCCACTTTTATACACGCACCATTTTGTTTTCTCTTAAATTGCATCTCCCCGATGTTAAATAAGTGAGGCAGTTCTTTTTTAAAGAAAAGTCTCGCGCAATTACTCGCTGACGCAAGGCTTCCTGCGCACTACGCGAACGAGTTCAGGACGGGGCTGGCGACGCCTCGTACTGTACGAACCGCCCGGAACTACCTCGTAAAGAACATCACTCAGTCGCTGCAGTACATTAATGTGCTCCGACATCACACAGTGCCCGGGCCTCTACCATTTTTCCTCGGTCGAAGTGCGACCGCCACGGCTGCGATGGAACCCGCGACCTGCTGGTCAGTAGCTGTGCAACGTAACAGCTACGCCACCGCCGGGCAGACAACATACGAAAGTTGATGGTGCAACCACTTTCCATTATTATAACCAATATATTGTTAGAACCGATATTTTTATAAGTAGGTCTGACTATGCAGAAACTCGGAAACTGTCTGGTCGGACGTTCTTCAAACTAATCTCTAATTTTCCGACTATGGTTGCCTGAAGGGTTCTTTTCATTTTTCTTATTTCATTTTATTTTTATTTATTAAGGTCCCCACTAAAGGAATAAGTACCTAAATGAAAAAAAAAACGAGTGAAAGCCTTTTATTTTTGCAGTGCAAATGAATCCCTTATAGGGGTGATAGATGGGAGATAGGTTAGGCTGTGACTTGGTTACAGAGGGCGTTCCCTCCTGTAACTTCACGAAAACAGAATGAAGACGAAAAATTGACGGTGCCCGTACGCCGGCGCGCACCATGCTCAAGGTTATCGGTGCGATAGGAAATGCGTGTTGAAAGGTCAAAGAATGCAAACTGAATCTTCCCTAATTGAGCAACTGAAGAAAAACCGAAAAACGATACTGCCACTTACTTCATGCAATAGTAAGCGACACACGTTTGGTCATGTTCTCAGGGAGTGCGTCGGCGTATATTTACACGTTATTCGCTGAAGAGTGCTCTGGCATCGGGCATGTGAGGCCAGGCACTGAAAGAGCAGCACGAAAACACTGTATTGTTGTCGTACAGCTAACATAGCTTGCCACTTTTTTACTGGTCTTTATAGGTGGGTTTGGCGTACCTTTACCTTTTGGAATGGCAAAGGAATCCCATATCTTACTTTCTGGCAGTACATGCACTTCGCCTACGACATTTACACCAAGGTAGGTGGATCCACGAAGATGCCTGAAATGTGAAATTAGAGTAGGTACCAAATCAGAATGTTTTACAACGAAAGCTGTTAATAGACCAAAACTCGGGTCGGACGCGGCGTCGTAGTTGTACACCGCCGCCGCCGCCGCTGCTGGTGTCCGTAACCAACCCGCACAAAATGAAAAAAAAAAAGTTGTACCAATGACTCAGTGGGGTTCAAACCCGGGTCCGCTGGGTGCCATCCCAGTATTCTACCACTGAGTCAAGCCGGTGCTTGTGACTTGTTGGCAATCTTGCCTTAGGCAGGCTTGATGTCGGGAAAGCAATCGCGTTAATGCGACTTTTAAAGCGTTTTAAAACAGCGAAACAACTAGTCGTCGAACAATACGAATAGCGTAACGAGCGGGTCGTCCAATGCTCCAACCCATTACCAAAGCTTGTTCTTGTACACCTATTAACTGTGGCACATACCCACTTCAGGCATAATTCCTCATCGTCGACAGCCACCACATGAACAATTCGCACAAAGTTCCTTTCAACTGTTTAGCAGATACCACTCTTCTCAGAAGAATGATAATAACAAATGCCGGCATGTTACCCAAAAAATTGTTTAATAATGCCGTAGTGGGTATCAAGCAAGTGTGATTGCAGCAGAGAAGCCCCTCTTTTAGCTTACACCGTGACTGTGCTGCGCCTTTCGCGCAGGCCTGGCGTTTTTCAGGCTCACTGTAAACAACGCTAATGTTTTTCTGAATTTAACTTGAAATTTTTTATCGAAAGCTCATGGTACGTCATCTCAATATTGTAAACTTTATAAGGAGTAAAGGAGGAAGACGGCTTCTAAGGTTGCTAGATTAGGGGAGTAACCAACTTAACACACTCATTCCTCTCTTTTAGGCTAACTGGGAAGGGACGAACTATTAGTCCCTCTCTAGTGGTTACCCCTCAAAAAAGCAACAGTTACTTTTCGCGCAAAAAAGAAAAAAAGATCTTGGTTCACTTAACCTGCATTTTTAAGTGTGCGCAGGCACGAGATTAGATGTACAATCGACGTGCCAAAACCACGTTAAGGAAGAAATTTAAGAAAATTTAGGAAAAGCAAACACAAGCGATTTGATCTCACTATTACCCAGTAAATTTGTTTTCGGTGCCCAGATCCGTGCGATGATACCACTTTGTACTCAGTGTTGGTCACGCCTTCATTGCAGCCACTCAACGAGGTACTCCGCCGTGCCTATACGCGACATGGTCGTTTGTACGGGTAAGTAAGCGTGACAGCGTTTTCAATAGTTTTTAGTGTTTCGATCACAGTTGCAAGTGCTTCTCTGTGTCAGCGTTTGAATTACGCTCGTCTAATCTTCGCTTGAGGAACAGCCGATGCGTCCCAAATGTGGGCCTTCAACCACACTCGTGTATTATTTAGTGATATTTCATTGAATCTTAATGAAAGCTTCGCGCTTATAAGAACTCGGGATGAATTAACAAAAATGAAGCTTTGACAGCGATATCAAGTTTCAGCATTGTATTTGACCTTAGAAGATGGGTACCAATGCATGGCCATAAGACAATCGGAAGAAAAAGCACACTGCCTGCCACCCAGTATGCGTCGGAAATTCGGACATCCTTTACTCTACACGAAAAAGTAACTTCACTCTTTCTTGTGAGTTGTGACTTGCCATGTATACGACTCCCTTTAAAGAGGCAAGGTAAATCTTACGTAGATGATAGGACTCTCAAAAGAAAGTATAATACTATCCGAAGAAAGTTCAGCTGCTTGTTAAAAAAAGTTTTATACTATAAAAGCCAGCACTGTCAAAAAAGAGTCAGGTCACTGTATTTTTTTTCAGTGCTGAAAGCTTTATTGCTCTATTTCCATCGCGCTGGGGCCGCACGCATGCAAGATTATGCATGTGGGCAAATTGTAAGAAACACCGTGCACTAAGACGAAATGTTTGCGCAAGGATTGGATTTGACTACTGTTTCAATAAAAGCTTCTGTCACGATAGTTTTCAGGAGTGTAATAACGAAGTTTCTAGAAACCTTACGTTGTCATTTAGTTAAGAAAAGAAGGAAAGTTCCAAAGTAGCAGTGATTCCGTATGTTCTCTACATTTCACACAGACTTAAAAGATGGTGGAGAACTATAGAGTATAAGTGGTGTTTGCCGCAGAAAACAAAACAAAATGTGTGTGTTCCAAAGTAAAAGAGAAGTTTGAAAGTGAGGAAGGAGCAAAAAAAAGGAATATAACATCCAGCATCCGCGGAAAAATCAGTTAGTAGATTGTGCGAAAAATGTGGATATACAACATCACTATGACGTATGTTCATGTGAACGTGGGGTAAAATGTAAGATGCCGCAACATGAGACCACTGTCCTGACGAGACTAAGGGAACACTTGTTCAGCCTGAAAGGTCACCCGAGCATGCATTTGGCTATGCGTTGTCAAGAATGTGGGGGTGCACAGCTCAGCCTTGCAGCGCTAGAATTTTGTTCAAATTCCCGCAACAAACAGCTACAGAAATTGCGGAATGCCATATTATTGAAAAACTAAATAATGATGCATCATCCACCCTTATGTTGCTTTATTAGGCAAAGAAGCTTCACTTCTGTTATACCTTTAGTGACAATTTTTTTTCTTTTCTGGTTGCTTGCTAGATGTGTATTTGACGTAGTCTGTTGCTGTGAACGCGCTAATCCGAGGCATTATCATCACACGTGATTGTTATGTGCATTAGTGAG
>NW_023609309.1:0-22314 GCF_013339725.1 Rhipicephalus microplus | reverse complement strand
GCCGCTGAGTCTCTAAGTGCTCGGCACGTTTCTCATTCACCTAATTTCTTGGAGATACGGCTCCAACAACCGAATGTTTTTTTCTGACTCTCGGATCGTTGCGAAAGCAACTTTTCCTGACAGTTTCTCGCGATGTGCCCTTCCTTTTTGCAGTTGTAGCAGATTAGCGGCTTCCGTTTGTTTTCCGATTCAAATGCCTGTGTGGTAGAAACCTCACTCGATTTCTCCGCTTCTGTTTGCCCTTCCCCTACACTGTCCTTCGTAAGAGACGGGTCCTTCTTGAAATTACGGTGCGGAGCGGGTTTCCGTTGATCAGGTTTCCTGAAAAGCCTCTTTCCTTTCATCCTTTTCAACGCGCACTGCCCTGCTATGCAACTTTCGGCGAGTATAATACTCCTCAGCTAACTCAGCTGCCTTGTTTAACCGTACTTCCCCAAGTCTGTCCTGCAGCCAAAGTTTGACATCCTCCTCGATGCGGCGGTAGAATTGCTCCAATGCAACGCATTCCACCACTTTATCGCGGTCGTCATACACACCTTCGCCCTGAGCCATTCAATTAAATCGGCCTTAAGACGAAACGCGAAGTCAACGTGTGACTCATTCCCCTTTTCAGCATACCGGAACCTTTGCTGAAAGCCTCGGGTGACAACTTATAACGTCTCAAGAGCACTTCTTTAACCTCGTCATAGCTCTCAAACGCTTCCCTCGACAAGCAAGTTATCGCATCGGACACTTCGCCGGGAAGAAGAGCTAGCAGGTTCCGCGCCCAAAGAGGCCGCTCCAAAGCGTTTCGCTCACAGACGTGTTCAAACTTGACGAGATACTTCGCCATGTCCTCGCCTACTACGAACGGTGGCAGTTGGTCCCGAATTCTAAAACCGCTGACCTGAACTGTTGGAGAAGCTACGCTAGGCGCCTGCGAACACTGTAGGATTGCCAATTCTAGTCGTTTCAACTCGAGACGCTCCTGTCTCTCGGCCTCCTCGCGACGTTCGCGCCTTTCAGCTTCTTCGCGAGCATCGCGCCTTTCAGCTTCTTCGCGAGCTTCGCGCCTTTAGCCTCTTCGCGGCGTGCTTTAATATCCATCCAGGCCTCATCGACTTCCTCAGCCGACACTCCCTCATCCTTCATGATCTCAAGGATCGCTTGCTTTCGTTTCGCACGGCCCAAAGTAATGCCGAGTTCCTCACAAATTTCGATGAGTTCCTTCACTTTAAGGTCTCCATCGTTCACACTAGCCTCTTGCTGTTTGCCCCTGTTAACATTTACTTGCCGTACCCACTATAAGTCAACTAGCAAGACGCGCAAGCAACTTTTCACTCTCCCGCGTTTACCCCCCTCACGCATTAACTTTGGTTTCAAAGCACTTCGGACTTTGCTTGAAACGATCAAAGCTCACTCTAATGCTTCACACAGCCCTTCTCTAAACTACTACAACCTGAGCTAGAGTAGTCTGGTGACCTGAGGGGAAAAACATCAGGCACTCACCGCATCGATGTCGCTGACGCTCGGCCGATCCCGCAGCTTCCAACCACTGTGCGAAAGACGGACCGATCCCGCCGAAAGCCACCACTGTTGAGAAAGACGGGACGCCAACACGGTCCCGAATTGCGCCACTGCTTTCAACCTCCGCCGGGAAGGTCACCCAGCCGTTTGGTTAGCGTATGTTTTCTGATCTCGCGGACTGCTTCTGCGCAGAGCTGATAAGACGAGCGGACGAGACGACGGTGAGTTAAACAAGGTTTATGTACAGCATATATACAGAGGCATTACAAATTCGGCACTGGGGCCGACAGAGACTCGACGAGCTGAGCTCTCTCTCTAACACATAGGTCGCTTTTCGCCTAAGACCGCCGACTCACACACATGTCGGCTCTCCGACATGGGGACTCCTCTCTCATAGGACCGCCGACTCACACACATGTCGGCTCTCCGACACGGGGACTCCTCTCACATAGGACCGCCGATCGCGACGCGCCGCAGGGCTTCTTTTATTTGCACCGGGTCCAACCAAAATGTCCAATCAGAAGCGCCGCTGGTGGTCAGGGCAGATTCCTCCAATGGGGTCGCCGCTGGGTCACGTCAGACCCCCAGACACGAAGACGCCGGCTCGCTGTCACGTGCGCTGCTGACTCACTGCACGTGGGCCAGAGAGGCGCCGCGCGTGTTTACGCCGTTGAGTTGTTCGCGTCAGGCGGACTGCGGGCTGGCCTTGACCCAGATTGCCTTTTTCAGAGGCACGGACGTTTGACGAGGACTCGCTGGCATAACAACAGCCATGTCACATGCTAATTCTGCGCCTAGAAACCAAAACAAAAAAAAGGTCCACATAAAAAATTGATATTAATCTATTTAGCGAGAATAAATTAACCTTGATGAGTATATCATGCTTGCCGGAGAGCAAACAAAGCGCAAGCTACAAAAATGGTGCCAGCAATGCAGCTTCTGCGTACTGCTTAACTGCTTGCAATATCGCAGCCAGAATATTACATTACAGGATGACACTATGTATAAAACTCATGCCGAGTTCTTACATTCAGCCCTTGTGCTACGTACACATACACGGAAAGTTGTTTGCACAAACATAAAGCTTCTGCTTTGCACTCCAATACCTGCTGTAATGAGTAATAATACCTCATTATTTTCATTTGATGTTCTTACGTGCGTTTCGTCTGCTTACTTAATTTTCTTTAGAACTTCAGAAGCACCGGGGCAATCCTGCACAGCGTGCAGAGTACCTTCAGAGGGCGACCTTCAATTACAGGCTGAGCCGCGCACAGCCCGCCTCATTGAAAATGCATTCGCATTATGTCAAGTCCGGTGGCGGATTCTCCGCAGAGCCTTTAGGGCCTCAGAGGACCACCACCGAAAACATCATCTGGGCATGTGTCGTGCGCACAATTTCATGCTCCAGGAGTCGCCACATGCAAGGCTGACATATACTCCACCTGGCTATGTGGACCATGAGGACTGGCAGGGGCAGCTAGCATGAAGGAGCTGAGGGACGGCGACGATGACCCTCTATATTTAGGGAGCCCACTGCGTCTGGCTGTCACTCCGCTAGGTAAAATTTTGAACACCCTACCCTTTATTTTTATACGTTTGGCATTATTATGTGCAATTCATTTTCCTCAAAATAAGGTATTTGCTGAAAGGCATCTTGCTGTCGCAGTCACTCTTTCTATACATCTTAATTTTAGAAAAGTACTGCCATTATTTTTGTAGAACTCGTGTTCTAATTTGCAAATGACAGTTCAGAGCAAATGTCAATAATTCTGTTCACTTTTATATTGTGGCATCTACTTTGCAGGTGGCGATAGATGTCCGGGAGAAGCTTGCCAAATTCTTTATGAATGAAGGCCAGTTCCGTGGCAAGAGCGCATCGTCACTCGGGCAGGTCAGCGGGTAAACTGAAGCTTGAGTAAAGGCAGATACCCTTTATATCACTTGTTGTTCAAATTGTATTGTCAGTATAATATTGTATTGTTCCTCCTTAAAAGAACGGGACAGCGTTATAGCCTCAGTATGGAACTGGCATCATCTTGTTTGCTTTATTCCCAACTTCATCCTTCTTTTCTTTCCTGCTCCGGCTCTCGTGCTTTTTCTTCTCCTGTCTCAGGGCTCGTACCACTTCACCTAGGGCTCATACCACTTCACCTTTTCCGGTTTCTTGTAATTACCCCTACTGGGGTAATATTTGCAGACTTTTCCAATTGACGCATATTCAACCGATCCACGTTCACCAGTGTACCAGACAGTCTTCAAAATTCCATTCTGGGTGGCTGTCTTGGTCACAGAGTAAGGACCGCAAAATTTGGCACTGTCATCTCTTATTCCTTTCCTCACTAATACGAGGTCGGTGACTTGAATGTCTGGCATGTCTGCTCGATGCCTCTTGTCGAAATTTTTTTTTCATTCATTTTCGGTATCTCTCCTCCTGTGATTTTTCTTGCCTCTCCTCAATGATCTTGATGTTTTTTAAGAGTCCCAACTCACGGTCTGCCTGCAAAATAGGGGTTTATACTGAAAAAACGCACTGTAGATTGCACCCAAAGCCACTTGTATAGGATCGATTATGATGTATCCCGGCGGCTTCCAAAGAACATTCCATCCACCAGAAACTATCGTACATCTTGATGTACTGTTTCACGTCCCGTATGGCACGTCTGCCTGCCCTCGCTGTGAGATGGTGTGGAGCACAGAACTTGATCGATTATTGTGATCCCGAGCCATCTTGCTAGCTTTTCGCTCTTGAACGCAGGGCCCTTCTCGCATACTATTGACCGCGTAGGCTTGAACATGCCTTTTTCGAGGAGGCTATGACGCTATTTGCATCTTCTTTTCCTGGCTTGTGCACGACCACCTCGTGTATTCATCTATGGCCAGAAGAAAAGCTTGCGTTTTATTGACTCCGCCCGTTTCTTATTTAGTTTGGCAAATCCAGGTGAACTACTTTGAAGGTATGTTCGAGTGGCAAGGTAGTATCAATAGCCATCCGTGGGCTGTTTATACTTGACTTTGTGTACTTGACACACATGGCAGGAATGAACGTACTGACTGACATCTTTCTTTTTCGTGTGAGGCCACCAATTTGTTGTAGGTGCATCGAAATCCGTTGTGTCCTCCAGATTCTGGGCTATCGTGGTACAAACAAGGACTCTGGAAACAAGTGTTGATGGGACTTCATAACAACTTTCAGTAAAAAACAAGTTGTCCGGAGCCTTCAACAGCTTCACTTCATTGATTTGTTCGAATTTTCTGTGTTGCTTTCGTACCATCAACCTTGATAGAGCATCTGCATCAGGTAAAAGTGGCCTTGATTGATGCAAGATTGTAAGTCGAATTGGTTGCAAGTAATTTCACCCATCTAGCAATACGTCCTTTAATTTGGCTCATATTCAAGAGATTAGTGAGGGCCTGGTGATCGTGAACAAAGGAACTTAGTACCTTCCAGGTACAACGGAAGTACTCAGTGGCCTTCAGATCGGCCAGGACTCCTTTTTGTAGGTCGTGTAGTTATTGTCAGATGGCTTAAACGTGTAACTGTAGTAACCTACTACAAGTCGCTTTTCTCGGCTGGATGCTTCAACATATTTTTGATACAACACTGCTCCAGTCCCATAATGTGAGGCGTCAGTGTTCAATTCAAAGGGTAAAGTGAAGTCTGGTAGGCATAGGACAGAGTCGGAAGAGATTCTGAGCACCAAGTCACGGTAGACTCTCTCACATTCGTCACTCCATTCAAAGGGAACGTCTTTATGTGTTAAACATGCGAGACATCTAGTTTTGACAGCAAAGTCCTTAATGAAAGTTCGGAAATGTCCTGCCCATCCCAAAAACACATGCAGTGAATAGACGTCATATGGTTTCTTCAACTGGGAGATCTTCTCAACGAACCCTTGTTTTGTGCTTTTGGTGTTCCCATCGAAGACTCATTTAAGAAACACAACTTTTTGTTGAAAGAATGCACTCTTCTTAAAATTTACCTTGAGACGTGCCAAGCTCAAGGCGTTTCACACCTGAGACAGATGGTCCTGATGCTCAGCCTTTGTTTTGGAGAAGACTATTATGTCGTTTAGACAGAAAATATCCAAGGAATAGCTTTAGCAGGTCATTCAGGTCTTATGGAACCATGCTGGGCGAGTTTTTCTAACCGAAAGGAAGCCAGTTATACTCGTAGAGATCGGATGGTGTGATAAAAGCTGTGCACATTTCTGTTTCTTCGGTTAGTGGGATCTATCTGCCTTCCGAATGCGGTCAAAAGTTTCTTCTTCCACTGACACCAAAAGCCAACACTGTCTTCCTGAATGCACATTTCATACCACTTGAGCACAACACCTCTCAAGTAAAAACGCATGTTAGTAATTTTATCATCATCAGAAAGCCACCCGTTTTTTTTAGTGGCATATTCATAGAACTGAAGCAAACTTTCTGGATTTGAAGAGATACCGTCTAAGGCATCAGGCTCTACGAATTAGGCTTCCGGTTTCTCAGCATTCAGAGAGCTTATAAGGATGTCATTATTTTGTTCTGTTGCATATCTGTTCATGTTGCAGCTGAAGAGCCTTCAAAACGAGGCTCACCTCTTTCGTCAAAGACCGTTATCCGAGTCTCTTCTTCGACGCGCTGGTTCAAGAACTAGGTTGTAGAAGGTCGCCACATGCAGTTTCTTTTACAGCACATTTCCTTCCTAGTTCAGTAGCGTCCACAGCTGCCTTTCCCACAACCAGGTTTACGAGTTCTTCCGAGCAGAGCTCCGAGGTAGGTCCACCGCTGCTCATCTTGAACTTGGTACTTCGAAAAGATGATCCTGTCCGTGGAGGTCTCTGATCAACGAAGACGTCACCCACATGTTGGCTTCGATGGCCCGCTGCGCCAAATAATGTCGTGGTTTCAACTTAAAAGAATGGAGCAGCATTATAGCCTCAGTAGGGACTGGCGTCCTCATTCCCAACTCATCCTACTGTGCTTTCCTGCCCCAACTTTTGTGCTTCTTCTTCTCCTGTCCTAAGCTCATACCGCTTTATATATATGTACCTGTTTTTCTTAGCTAGGATCCTTTTTTTGTTCTTTCTGTTATGCTGTATGTCGCCATATATATGCTTGTTTTTCCCAATAAAATTTATTTCTGATTCAGCACCCGTACTGTGTTTATTCTCGTGTTCTGTGTGCGCTGTATCAACCAAGATTACGCGTACCTACTCACTCAAGCTTTCATTTATTGAGATGCAGTTGTTTATTCAACGCAACAGTTCTATTTTAATAATTTGCAGGCTCTGAGAGTCTACAGTGTAGTTCACTTTGAAAACAATACATGATACTGTGTTTATCATACTATCCTAACAGTGTCTGTGCAATGTATATCGTAACATAGTATCTTCCAGAGCTAATTGTGTTATTTATTACACAGTGACGGACGTATCCCAATAAGCATTTGAGAAGTGCTGTTGATACCTGCCTATCCATGCTCTGGCAGCCTCATTTAGTGTTAATCGGAGACTGTTAACCAGGAAATGTCCGGCTTGCCTTTCTAGCCACTCACTGCCAGAAAGGCAAGCATGGAACACATTTTCTGCCTGCTGGTATCATGTAGCACAGAGATATCTTTTTACCAGCTGGCAAGTGACCAATAAGCTCTCACGCACTACCTTAAGAATGAAGTCTGCCATAACTAGACCTTTCCTACCAATTATTGCGACAAGGAAAACTTTAAGGGATCATTTTTATTGTGTAAAATGTATAGAAGGGGATGAAGTATAGATGTATCAATGGTTCACTTCATGTCTGCTGGTACTTTGTTCTTAAACATGTCTTTCTCCGCATAAGAAGCGCTCCACATTGCTTTGACATGAAGATCAGAATGTGCTATATGATAGGTTTATGAGTGCTCCACCATAGATATAAATGGTTTACTTGTGATTACGATGGCTGCACCTTCTCTGCTATAGAAAAGTTTTACACAGGACTAATTCACAACTCAATTTTGCAAAACATCAATATGTTGAAATTTATTCATATGTGAGAAAATCCATACGAATATTGAAATGAAGCATCAAGGTGACTGCACAAATACAAAATATTGCACTGAAACACAATTGAAATCACAGAAATGCAAATGCTGCACTGAAACATAAATGTGACTGAATAAATACAAAACATTGCACTGAAACACAAATTTAATAAGATACAATGTGAGCTTTTTGTACTTGACATTGACACAAATGGCATACGAAAGGAACAATACAGTATTTGCATTTTACCTCTGACTTTTTTTTGTTTACGTGCTTTAAGTGCGACTATTTGACCATATAAATTCGAAAAGTGCCCTGAAAAAAAAGACAAAGAAATGCGAACATTGAACTTAAATGCAAATGAGCATACACAAAGACAACAAATTGGACAGATTTCGAAATCGTATCGATGTTGATGTTCCATTCGAAGCAGTTCCGAAGCTTGTACTTTCCATAATTCCCGTGGGGGGTACAAGCGCTCCTGAAGAAGCCCGACACTAGTGCCAGATCTCCCTCTAAATATTACTACGGAACTCTCTGGTAGAGTACAACTTAATAAATATGCAGAGGCCTCATCTCGGTGACCAAAGCACAGCAGCTGACTATCTTTACCACTGAAGAAGCAGTTGTTCTCATGCACTTTTCATTTTCCGAAACCGGGTATCCCGGACATCCAACCCATGACATCAGTCTAAATTTCACCCCCATTGGTGAAGGCTTGTGGCCTTTGAGGAGTAAATGCTACAGACATCTAAAGCTGTACCTGACTATATTGTTCGGGCTCTGCCTAAGCTTAGTGATGAGTGTACTGCCCGTGCAACGAAAAAGGTCCCCATCGAGGAAATCATTGACAGTTAACTCTAAACGGCTTATAAATAAAGTACACGACTTTTTGGAACGATTTGAAACAAAATACCAAACACGCAGAGGGACATCTATAAAAACAATATCGCAACCTTAAAATGCAAACCTACATTCGTAGTTCTTTTGAAAACAGACAAAAATGCCCGTGGTTTAAAACACATCTGAAAAGGAAGGCTCCTCACCAGGAAGAGGCTTCATCACAAATCTAATGGGACAAGGAGCTTCCATCAGCAAAATAAAAACAAGAACCCATCGAGGGAAGTATTCAATGACTATAAATTATGAATTGCTTATAAACAAAGTGGGTCACTTTTGACAACAATTTTAGAGAACATAGCAAACACTGTGGAAAATCGATAAAACATTAGGAAAACCTCGAAAATTGAATCTATACTCGTGATTCTTGTGAAAACAGACAAAATTTACCCATGGTTCTCAGAAGACAACAGATCAAAGCACTTTCGCAAATCTAGTAGGACAAGCAGCTCCCGCTAATCATAAAATCATTATTGCCAGTGTGTGAGACAAGCAAAAACTGGATTCTTCTAGTTTACTCAGCACTGCATACAAACCCTAGACAATTCTGGAGTGTTGTTTTAACCGATGGTGGCACACTAAGTTACGCTTATTAATGACGATATTGACATAATCAGATTTGAGAGATGCATAACAGCCACTGACAATTACTTCTTGACTGTTTTCACTGTCACTATCGGCTCTGAATTTGTTTTATTCCTACATCTGAAAACTAAATAAGTGTACATATTTTATCAAAACTTATAGATAAGTTAAAGGGGTACTGACACCTTTTTTGGGAGGCAAGTTTACTCTGGAATACAAATCTCCTGTATACAGAGACTGCTCTGAGCAAGTGTCACACTCAGCAAATGCTGATAAAATATTTCATTTTCATGTGAAACTTGTTTTTCTCGTGTCGAATCTACAAACATTGACACAAACTTGACGTCGAGCTACAGTACTAATCCTGGTGACTTTACGTAGCAGTGTGGCTAGTTGTGATGATGTCGAGCACCAAAACAAAACAAAAAAGCTAGCTTCCGCCTCACCTTCTCAATCACCTGCTCGCGCCTTCCAGTCACTATCATTCAGCGTACCCGTGAAGCCAGCTAGTGGACTCTAGAACAGGGTATGCGCACGCGAACGCAAGATATACGCTTGCAGAGGCCAGAGGCCAGAGAAATCGTTTGATTTCGAATTGCTACGACAGCTGTGACAGGTGCAGCATACAGCAGACGATTGAAGAAGCGATCAGCATACAGCAGACGATTGAAGAAGCGATGTGTGGACAAGAATACATCGCAAAAACTTATGCACGCATAAACCACCTGGTGGCGCTGCTCGTACTATGCTATGATGCCAGGGTACAGTAGAATCAAAACTAGCTTTTAAAGGCCTGCTGTAATTAATTTTCCGGGGCGCACTCATGCTTACCGGTACATTTCCTACGCTCTTGGGGTGTTGTCCTGTCATTTGACACATAAAACAATAGACAAAAATTTTGTGTCAGTACCCCTTTAAAAAAATAGCATCATCAGCTTTTCACCAATCCCTTCATTGTTTATAACCCTAATCATTAACAAAAGAAGGAGAGTTAAAGGGCTAGTTTTTTTTAACGAATAGTATAGGGGAGATTTTTCGTAGTAATTACAGTTAGGTGTGACAATAAAAGCGGGCAAAAAGGCAAGTTGCTGTCTATAGCAACCGAGCCTGCAACCTTCGAATAAGGCACCTGATGTTGTACCAATTGAGCTAAGGCAGTTGCCCGTCGGGCCATTCACTTTATCAGGTGTAGCTCTGCATGTAAACCTGGGATTGCTTGTCAATGCTGCTCGTACCGCGATGGCGACGGCGTGGTTTACAAGCACAGATACATCAATAAAGAGGACGGGAAAGATGGTATTATGATTTGGTCGACCTAATTGACATTAGGTTGACATAATTTCGATAGAATGGCTATATGATGTGATGAATGATTTATAATTGTACGCTTGTCCAAATTTGAAGTAATGCTAGTCTCATTAATATGTACCTAAATTTCAATCCGAATCCTCCAGACATTCCATTTCGGCTTCATGTAGAAGCTTGTGGATCTCAAAAAGCACCTGTGAGCGCTTTCTTTTTGGCAATGCCTTGAGTTTGACAGCTACAAGGCTTCCAGCTATGTCGCACTCGTCGGGATGCAGTGCTTCTTTTTTCTTTGCGATCGCTTGAATTGAGGTGGAGCAGCTGCCAAGAAGGTCTTTAATGCTCGCATCGACGTCCTCACTGCGTGTTTTTCTCTTCCTGCAAAACAAATTTACACTTACCGCTAAGTGCCATCAAAATGTTTGCAAAAAGTGTGGAGGGTGTAATTACCGAGATGGTGTAAAATCTGTGGGTTTCCCGGTGGGCCTGCAGAAGAAACAGAAACAAGGCACAGATTAGAAAAGCTGTCGTGAAGTTCATATGCAAGTCTTTGCAGCTTAGTTTCACGTGTTGGCACAGAGAGTGATGCTAAGGAAAGGGAAAGAAACTGATTATTGCCAAGTGAGTGATTATGCCTGTAGAGTATAAGTGTGCTAGCAACGCAACATTAACAAAAACAGATAATTAAGTTGAATTGCGTGATGCAACCATACATTGACAGCAATACTAAAAGCATGTGATTGCCAACCTGCAATATAGGCAGTGCAAGCAGAGCATAGATGACACCTGTCCTACGCAAAAAATTGGAGGCTGCTCATGCAGGATGACTAAAAAGATATGTCCAAGCTGCTATTCATTTGTACAATCAAAAAAAGAATTAAAATGTGTGCTGCCAGTGTATTGTCATCATTTTTCTTGTATGTTATCTATCTCTTCTGACATCACAAATTTGTACTTGCTCAAGCATGATACCTCTAGCTTGAACAAAGCCTAGCAGATTTAATATTCAAAGTCTACATAGGCATTCTTACATTGAAGGCGTGGTTGGTGGCACAGCCGAGCAGTTGTTTATTGTCGTAGTCTGCGAAGGCCTGTAAGAACCGTAATAATGATACGTCAGTGACATCTCGCATACTGCATGAAGTCAAACATGAACTAGTACAACATGAAAATGTAGTTATTAGAAAAAAAAACAAACATTGCTAAATTTGCAGTGTATAAAAGAAACAAGAAACAGACACTTATCTAACCCATGTGATTAGATATTCATGAAAATCAACATACCACAACTCATACAGTGACATATTCGAGCATCATTTTCATGAATTAAGAAAAAGTAGATGTATCACTTGCATTTATATGTTACAAAAAACATGGTACGTCACACAGCCTAGTCACGCTACACTGTGGCTTTGAACATTCGCTTAGCTGCATGTAGGCTGATGCTCTTATGTGCACCACAATGACTGTCCAAGATTACAATGTGTTGTTATTATTTCTTCCCACTATATTCTGAGCTGCTTACAAGGTAAAAGGAGTTAACACTGTAAATAGTCGCTGTGTTTGCGCCTACTATGGAACACGTCAGTTATAGTGTATGCGGCAAAGGTGTATAGATATGTAGGCAACTGCACAGCACAAACTCGAATTTCATTATTGCATTCACGTTCTACTGCTTCCAGCATGCATTTTGCATACAGCTCCCCGTTACCACTGAATGAGAGATTCTGATAAACGCGGCACATTGTTTTCCATGTTACCATTCCACGATTAGATACTGACTGGTAGGCTTTCAGTTGCACTAAAGAAAACAGGTACCAAAAGACTTCCTTGGCAGTCCCTATAAAAGAGTTCTAGCGCATCTATTTGACGTAAAAGAACATGCTTATAAACTACTCAATGCTTCTCTCAGCATGTGGACCAAATATAGCATTTAAGACAGCAAGGATTCACAATTATGAGCAAAAGACAGCCACGATTTGCTTGCTGTGCCGTTAGCAAACTATGTTAGAGGTACAACTGTCACAGGCAGATTTTTGAATGCTTGTTTTGATTGGATATATAAAAACAGATAAAACTTTTGAAATGTGGCTTACCCTTCAGGGCATTCTTCTTCAAGGCACATCTCTCTAATAAAAAGAAGTAAAAGAATCAGTATGTACCACTAGTGAAAAAGCATCTGTGCGTGTTGCTTGTTATTTTTTGGCATACAGTGTGGGAGTATGCAGATACTGTTTTTACACATAAATATTCCAGATTTCTTCACGTCATTCTTTGAAATTTATGAAATGTCACAGTGATGTCCAAATATCGCAGCCTACTCAAGAAGACAGCCGGCACTACGTAGTTGTTCACATTCACCTGTTGAACAATTATTGTTCCTTAAAACTTCAGACAAGTTCAATAAAAGCTATCCTGCGTTTAGGTTAACAGTTCAAAAACTTTACTTGTGAGCTGTGCCAACAGCACACAGGTTATAAGACAGAGAAAGCAGTTATATTTCAATGTGCTTGGATTAGTAGAGAACTGCTTTTGAACACTGAAAAATATAAAAAGCAACTCACGGAGAAGCATAACAGAAGGATTCTTCACCCTCATTGGCACTGGCATAGCTGCATGTTCAGAGCCAAAAGTTAGCATATTTATAGCAACATAAGCCTGGAGACCAAACTTGGCCCACCAAAAAAACAACTTAAGGCACTTACATTCCGTTTAAAATGTCTTGTGCCATTTGTGGAGCGTCTTGACTGCTGCAAAGTAGAGAATGAAGTGTTGCAATGTTGCTTGGCCTGCTGCTGCTAGAGTAGCATGTAAGCTTACACCCATGCACACAACCCACAATGTCTCTTGCAGACACATAAATGTAAAGACTGTCTTATTATTCAAGAATAGGATATGTATTCATGATAACAAGAAAGAGTGGATGAAGTTTATATTTACCAATCTTCAGATGCCTGTGGCATGTTGGTTACAGGCCTGAAAATGAGCATTTGCTGCATCAGAATTGGCACACATGATGAATTATAACATTTTTTGTTTAATATAATTTATTTTCATTTCATAAATATGATCATAACACGAGGGATATACACAGTGTAGTTGGTACATGGGCGACACAGGCCAGTTCTTAAAAGAAGACATTTGCAATGCTGTCCTGATATATTTTAGAGTGAAGTAAGCTGTCTATTTATTGGCAGTAAAGCAGATGTGATTTATTTGCATCCCTGTAGAGCTCCACAAAGGGACAGAAAAACACTTGGGATCCTGTCCTGAACAGCCAGCTGTTACTTCAAAGCAAGCGATCATTCAAAGGTGGGGAGGGAGGAGGCGCACCCTCCATCATGTATCTAATATGTGTGCTCGCAACACTCACTCACAATTATGAAATGAGATGTGCTGTGTCTCGCGACAGTTGGCGTTCCCTCGCCGCCATTGTAGGCCTCACCGCATGACCCTACAGTATGAACCGATCTGTAGCACGAATTCATTGCAAAAAGTAGAATCGATAAATCAACGTTTAACGCTTAATTTACGTAGAAGCACTTTTCATGGCCTGCGGTGTTTGAAACAGCATTCGCACGAACGGCGAAAAAAAAAAAACGCTCGGCTATGAGTCGTAAATAGTTTTTTAGCAGCACTTCTCGTGTCATTTCTCGTTCGTGTCTTCGTCCTAACGCTGCCCCATTCAACTAGGCCACCTTTCCTTATTCTGTAAATAGTTTTCTTTGAGCGACAGCTCGGGAACGTGCACGTCGACCCGGAGGGTCAGTCAGTATTCAGGAGTCTCGCAGCAAAATCAAGATAGTCGGCAGGCATGAAACAGGTATCCTGCGTGCGCTGCAATATGAAACGGCACGTCATTGATCACTTACTTTTCCGCATAGTGAGGTGTCTGCCTCAGCATGCCATCAATAATTGCGAACAGGGGCCACTTAATTTTTCCATGATTGCCTGGCGCACCGCTCCGAGTGTTCGCCTCAACTCCCGACACGAGCTTCATCCACCGGTCCCTAATATTTTTAAATTTCATCATGGCCTGTGTTCCTGCAAAAGTGAGTGAATAAAACATACAATTCATTCGCGCTCAACATGCAATGAGCCACGCAATCGCCACTTACCTGTCAATCCAAACATAGATCCTATAATATCCCATCTGTTCATTTTTGCTTGCTTGTCTTTATAATCGGGCATCATTTTGTCGTATAAAAAGGGGTACAGTCTGATCTCCTCTAAAAAGCGTTCGGTGTCTATGGTGCCGTTGTCAGCGTGCTTCAGAAAACGACGGCGCGAGAAAAATGACAGCCGAAAAAAAAAAGAAAACAAGCTCCGTGCGTTGCTATGGAGACTACCACGCACGTCACTGATTGGCGCTTTGCTTGGGCGGCGGCGGCAGAAATAGCGCAAGGAGCGATTGAGTCGGCGGCAGAAATTCCTCGACGCTCGGCGGGAGAAAGAGAGAAAAGCGGCGCCTCGCGAGCGGCGCGCGGCGCGCGGCAGAGCACGGCGCCGCCAGTGTGTTCGTCAGCGGACTCGCCAGCGGTCGTCGCCTGCTGGCTCGCTTAAAAAAAAAACTGAAAGTAAACGATCTTTGGTCAGCGGGAAATTTCGAAGGTTTGAGTACTGGTAAAGCAGCGATGGTCTGTCTGAGTTTTCAGTGTTCCTTCTGACACAAAAGACGAAAGCTATTGGCATGTAGCATTAATTACAGTGATCACGAGTTGTGCGGGAACAGACAGGTGAACGTGTTAATCTGGAGGTTGACGGCATCGCCAGAGAATGAAGGTCTTGTCTTCCATCATTTGTGTTGCCGCCTTGTGTCTCCAAATTGCAGTTCATCACGGGATGCGCTGCCGACTTCACACACTCTGCATCCTTCTCTGTCAAGCTCGCAGCGCTATAAAACCTTTTTTTCTCTTCGCACTTGGCCGTTGATGGCCCAGGGGCATCTTGTTTGGCATGCTGAGGATTTGTCGTATTATTCGTCTCCTGTTTCCCCCCGTCAGGACGTTGTTGTCCGCTGACTATAGCAGGCATTGCTCCGACTGCAAGCTTTGGTTGGTCACAGAGCAACCTGACCTCTCTACCGCCTATAATGTGCACGAAGTCTCGAAGCACATGATGCGGCTCGAAATGTGCCTCGCAGACCACACTTGAACTTTTCATATGCCCTCTTGGCAAGCGTAAGCTGTATTCCCATTTCGCCCTCTGGGTCAGGCATGTTGGAACGGCGAATAGCGAACACTTACTGCATTCAGTCGATCCTCTGGAGGTAACCCTGCAGCCGGACACACAGCAGTGGCCCTCCCGCGTTGGTTTCATTTGCGAAAAGGTGTAACAGGACGTGAGACTCTCACTTCTACAGAGGGGTCCACATTTTAAGAGGAACACGCGTGTCGTCTGCTCGGCTTCACCGTTGGCCCGCTGCGGCAACTATGCAGTTTCGCGCACGAGCGCTGTGGACGGCGTTTTTTTATCGTCTGCTAGAAAAAATATCAACACGTTCGCACAACTCGTGATCACTGTAATTAATGTTACACGCCAATAGCTTTCGTCTTTTGTGTCAGAAGGAACACTGAAAACTCAGACAGATTATCACTGCTTTACCAGTATTCAAACCTTCGCAATTTCCCGCTGACCAAAGATCGTTTACTTTCAGTTGTTTTTTTTTTTAAGCGAGCCAGTAGGCGACGACCACTGACTAAGGTCCCTAGATGAAACAAGTTTCCAAGGTAGCTACACCTTTCCCTTTCCTCTTCGCCTATGTTCCTGAAGCACCCCCTAGAAGGTTTAAAACTTTCATCCAAAAGCGAATGCTTGGGTTCCGTTGCTACGGTGAATAGATGTAAATGAAACAAAATGGAACAAAATAAGACGTAGAATAAACAGTTACCTTTATGAACATAAACGGCACAACACAAGAGCAAGCGGGATGTGCATTACTCAAGCGGCAACGTTGTGCAGTTCTATACTTTACACCACTAGCCATGGCGTCTCGCGTAGTACATTTTAGTTCCATGGCCGCGGTATTTCGTCCAGTTCTAACTAGTCCACTTCTCCGATTGTGTTTTGTTCGTGCTGTGACACAGTGAACGTGCTTCTTGCTGGATCCTGTAAGTGGCCACAGGGCGTGACGTTGTGACGATTGATTACAACCGGCTTGTGCACACGTAAGAAAAAAAAAAACTACGACCAGACTGGTACGAACACTCGTCCAGCAGCACTGCGATGACGTTTTTTTTAAATGTGCCCATTTGGACAATCGTGATGCCAAGTGATTCTGATGCGGTGCTGGGAACTTCCTGAAAAGTGAGAGTTCTACTGGTGAGGTGTCTCGAAGCAGCGCGTTTCGGCTCAAGCGGGAACTGGTCAAGAGTGAAATGTTTCTGAAGGTGCGTTGATTACAACCTACAGCTGCTCTGTATACGTGCATACCCACATGTATTTGTACCAACTGGCATGCACTAGACACGCGCTAGACGCGCGCCTGGCGTTTCAATAAAAACCGACAAGTGAACTCGCTTCGCAGATCCGCGTTGACATACGTTGACGGAGTTGCACGAAAGCATTCGCGGGAAATGGTTCATAGTTGCACTTCATGGTGCGCTTCATCTCGGAAAGCACGAGGTAAGTTGAAGAGAGCGAAACCATTTGCTGTTGTTTACGGCAACGCAGCATTGCTGAAAAACGCAGATGTTGCATTGAACGAGCCTGGCGAAACAATCTTGGTCGACTTAGCGCACACCGAAACGCTCCTCCTCTTCAGTTTGTGTTCTGGCTACGATTTTGTCTTTGGTCACGGCGAGAATCCGGCTGGAGCCATATGCGCATGCGTACTCGTTTTGAACCTTTTGCATAATAATGAATAACACCACCAGCCATTTGCAAGATCACGTGCAAGTAATGCACCAATTACAGACGCGGATGGCAGAGAAAAAGAGGAGTAATCGAGAGAGTGAGGAGGACGGCTCGAGAACAATGAGTGACGCTACCTTGTTTCATCTAGGGACCTTACCACTGACCACTGGCGAGTGACAGCACACAGTCTCTCTTATTCGCTAAAATCTCGGAAGCCATGCTTTTAAGAAAATCGTGTGATAGTGCTAAAAACAAATGCGCTCGCTGTCAAGTTTTTTACTTAATATTTCGTGGGATTTTTTGTAGCATTATGTAGCAACTGAAGCTAGACTTTAAAAAATAAAAGCCAACCGAAACACCTTTGCAAATAAACTTAAAAAAATATCGTCCACAATTGGGATTGGAACCTGGGTCTTTTGAGTGGGAAGTGAGCATTCTACCCCTCGACCACTTCAAGGGAACTGCGCGCGGTTGTTAAAATAATGACACATTACACCAACGCCTCCTCTAAACAATGCCTGGGGAATGGCTCGCGCCTCCAGCGGAGTTGACCTGCATTCAATTTTGAGCAAGCGCCGCGCGGTGGCGCTCGCGACCGAGACTATCAACAGGCCCAGATGGCATTCCAATTAGGCTGATAAAAACATTAGGTCCGAAGTCTAAGCAGGCTGTGAGAGAGGCAGTGAGTACAATAATAATCGATGGTGAAGTTCCCGATGGATGGAAACTTAGCAGGATGAGCATGATCTATAAAGGAAAGGGGGACAAAGCTGACATAAACAACTACCGTCCTATAACAGTGACATCAGTGGTCTACAGGCTGGCGATGCAGATTATAAAGGAAAGACTGCAGGCGTGGATAGAGGATGAGGGGGTGCTGGGGGAACTGCAGAATGGGTTTCGGAAACACAGGAGGTTGGAAGACAATCTGTTCTCACTGACGCGGTGCATCGAAATAGCAGAAAAAGAACACAGGCCCCTGTGGCTAGCATTTTTGGATATCAAGGGAGCGTACGATAGCGTGGTTCAAGAGAAATTGTGGGGAATACTGGACACACTAGGCCTGGAAGATGTAGTCACTAATCTTTTTAAAAGATATCTATAAAGGTAACAAGGTAATTATAAAGTGGGAAAAAATGGTATCCAAGCCTGCAGAGGTAAAACGGGGGCTTAGGCAGGGGTGTCCTCTGTCACTCTTGTTATTCATGATGTACCTACAAGGATTAGAGGCAAAATTAGAGGGAAGTGGACTGGGCTTCAACCTCTCTTTAGTCAAACAAGGAAAACTTATTGATTAGGCACTACCAGCATTAATGTACGCAGATGATATAGTGCTAATGGCCAACAACAAGGAAGATTTGCAGAGATTGATGGACATCTGCGGTAATGAGGGAGATAGGTTAGATTTTGGATTCAGTAGGGAAAAATCAGCAGTCATGATTTTCAATGACAACGAAGGTAGTGAGCTTAGAATACAGAAGGTCACGCTAGAGATAACAGATAAATACAAATATCTGGGCGTATGGATAAGCAATGGGACCGAGTATCTGAGGGAACACGAAATATACGTGACGACTAAAGGTAACAGGAATGCAGCAGTCATGAAAAATAGGGCACTGTGGAATTACAATAGGTATGATGTTGTGAGAGGAATATGGAAAGGGGTCATGGTTCCTGGGCTGACGTTCAGCAATGCGGTCTTGTGCATGAGATCAGAAATTCAAGCAAGATTAGAAATTAAGCAACGTGGAATAGGTAGGCTTGCTTTAGGAGCTCACGGGAATACACCAAACCAGGGAGTACAAGGTGATATGGGATGGACATCATTTGAGGGCAGGGAAGCTAGCAGCAAGATAAAATTTGAGAAGCGATTGAGAGAAATGGGGGAAGAGCGTTGGGCTAGGAAGGTTTTCAGCTACTTGTACATGAAGAATGTCGATACAAAATGGAGGAAGCGAACCAGGAAGTTGACTGGTAAATACTTAGAAAACAGCAGGTGGCCAAACCAAAAAGAACTATCGGTTAAGAAAAAAGTGAAGGAAACGGAGACTGACTTGTGGAGAATGGGCATGATTAAGAAGTCCGCACTAGAGATCTATCGAACTTTTAAGCAGGAAATTGCCAAGGAAAGGATCTATGATAATACTCGGGGTAGTTCTCTACTGTTTGAGGCCAGGACGGGAGTACTGCGAACCAAGACATATCGGGCCAAATACGAAGGGGTCGACACAGTATGCAGTGCGTGTGGAGAGGAAGAAAAAACTGCCGAACACTTGATAATGTTCTGTAAAGGGCTTCACCCTATAGTTCAGGATGATGGCGCAGAGTTTTTCAAAGCACTGGGATTTAGGGACAGCGAGGGCAAAATAGACTTTAAGCGGGTAGACTTAACTAGAAGGAGGTTATCTGATTGGTGGCTAAAGTCAAGGCACGAGTGAAAATTAAACCCTTCACTGCGAAGTACGAATCCTCAACTTCATTATTTAAAGGAAGAAAAAAGATAAATGTAATGGTTAGTTCACTAAGTATTACGGCTAGGTGGCGTTAGCCGCCGCCCGATCTAAAGGGTACAGCCACATCCATCCATCCATCCATCCATCCATCCATCCATCCATCCATCCATCCATCCATCCATCCATCCATTATCACGGCAGCGGGTGGTACCAGCCAACGTTTCTAGAACTAGGTAAGTTGCAAAACTGAGCGATGTTGCGCGGCGTCCCCGCTGCCAGCGACAAATGTGGCGCTGCTGTCGCACCCGGATTCACTCACTGCATGCTCACTCGTGTCACTCCCGTAACCTCCATCGCCTGTGCATGTTGCAGTGCGTCGATATCTGTGGAGGCTTCTTTCTGCGTGAACAGTTTTGTGTTTCAGCGCACCCTGGTCTGCTTTGTATGTATTGCGTGTTTTCATCATGCCCAGATGTTGCGTTCTCGGCTGTAGAGTAGCTACAGGAAAGGAGAGACAGCGCGACATTTCTTTTTGCCCACGTGTACCTGAGCAGCGAGAGGTATGGGACCACGCTATTCCTCGTGCGGATAAGAAGCTGCCCAGCACCCTACGTGTGTGTGATATGCACTTTCATGAGAAGGACATCCTGAAGACTTTCACTCACGTCATATGGTAAGAAGGTACACATCGCAAGAGGAAAGTGGGACCTCGTCGAAGGATGCGCTCCATGAATATTCCCGAATTTGCCCGCTTACCTTTGTCTCGGGGCCCGCGACAAAGAAGCGAAAGCTTCCCGATATTTAGTGGAGTATTTTCTAGAATATCATCGGCGAAAAAGAATAGACTATCTCCGAGCACTGAGCTCGAAGACAGTGAAATAAGTCCCGACTTCCGTCAACTAGTGCCGTCATTTCGCTTCAAGACACAGAAAACGTTTGTTTGCCTGCTGCATGCTGGCAGAAAGTTGTTGAGAATGGCGAGACAAGATGTCTTGAGGTGTTTCTAGGGCTCAAAATAAAAAGAGGTCAGTAAAACAAATGAACGAAAACCTGAAACTTTTACCTCGCGCAACACGGCTAGCTTCAGACAACGTAGCTATATATATATAAAAACCGCCAGCTTTGTAAGAGTGGACTCCGCAAATGATTCTTATGATTATTAAAGAACCGTAAGCCAAAACTGAATGTCCATGTCACTAGCCTTCCAACAGGGGCATCATCCGAGCCACGGCATGCGTCTGAGAACGATTTCGGAGGAACGTTTATAACACTTGGTACTCCTTTATATGCTTGGCGATAAAAGAGAAAAAGACGAGAAGCACATGTTACACGTTTATAGCCAGAACCCGTCTTGTGTGTTTCCGCAGAGCTTATTTGCAACGTCTACAGCATGTAATTCACTTACAGGTGTCTGCTGCGCCAGGATGGTTAGCAGAGCAATCTTCGAGCAGCGACACGGAAGACATTGTTGATCCAGTGTTTCTACAAATTATTGGTGCTTTTAGAGTGCAGTGTCACCATTACAAATATGTAACGAACTGGAGTGTACACTCCTTAACGAAACACACGAGAAATATGTGGTACAGACGCGGTGAAGAAGGAACACGAGGTTTAGCAAAAATGGAACAACCTCTTAATTTATACATAAACAGGTTCGGTCTGGTGCCATCGCCTCTGTGCTGTAGCTGTAATGAACCTGAAAATACACCCTTGGAAATTTAATTTTAAAAAACTAGGTTTTTCACTTAGTACTCTGAACAATCTGTCCTTTGGGGCAGCCTCATTAGAATTAAGCGACAGGAATGTCTGCGGGGCCCTCTGCGAATGCCAGTGTGACACAAAATTACCTTGCTGAGCCATTGATCAGCTCTATTTACTAACCAAGCTTAATTTATGATTTCGTTATTACACTACTTGAATTTTTCCTACTAAAATTGTGTATAGTGATTCATTTTTAATTTATTCAAAAATATTATTATATCTCTTCTTTCACTCAATTTCTTTTAATTGTGCAAAATTATCATGTCATGTGAAAAACAAAGCAATTATTTCTCTTTAACTTCCATACTCCTACATTGTTCACTAGCATTAACCAACGGCTTCTTGGCCAAACCCACTTAGTGGGTAAGAGGCAAAAAAGTGAAACAAGCAAGCAAGCAAGCTTCGTGCAAACATCAACATCATGCTCACTGCCTTACAATTATATCCTGAGGACGTTCTGGTTCCTGAAGCACCTCGCAATTTGTGTATTGTTTAGAAATACTGGGTATGAATAGTTTCATTTTTTATAGCGAGCCTTAACGAAGTCACCAGTTCACACATTATGCAGCATTACTCTCTTCAACTACTTTCACAGTAAAAGTGTCATATCTAGTGACCTGATGCGCCGAAAATTCGTAATCGCCATTTCATCTCTGCTGTGTCCATGAATTCGCATTTTTTATTTGAGATAGTTTGCGAAATAAATTTTTTCAATGCTATGTACAAGCTTCAATTCACCTCTGTGACTGACGGGGTGTAGCTTTCGGACGTCAAGCCGTAGTAGTCGTAGCAATTGACGTCTCTGAAAAGTACGATCAGATAATCAACGAGAATAACTGTTTCGGTTACCAAAATGACAGAAGGAAAGAAAAACGAGAAAGGAGGCTCTTGTATTTAAGTAGTACCATAATCCCTCAACGATATGGTAATACACCAATGCTTGA
>NW_023609308.1:0-22156 GCF_013339725.1 Rhipicephalus microplus | reverse complement strand
ACATTTGTGAAAGTATTGCCTATTTCGTTGTCCTCGATTGCCGTAGACATACACATTGCCAGGGTTTACATTTCCGGGTTTCATGTGAATTTGCCAACATTCCAAGGACTGATTTGGGTGCGCCTACTTTCCTATTCAATAACTTAGTGTACGACAACTTACGACAAGCTGAGCCTCTTAAGTGTTCCGCACATAATACCTAGGGCTAAACCAGTAAAGAATTTCGCTACAAGGCAGAATAACACATTCTTTATTCTTTTAATCGCTCCAATCAGCCGCAAAACAGGAATCCGTATGTACCTAATACATTTGAAAAACAAACAAAGTTTTCCTTACCAGTTTGGTTGAACTCTGTGGGCCTAATTTGTTTTTCTTGGTGTGCTACACACGCCGTGAACTTAGATAACTACCACTTTCTTCCTTGGATTCAGAATGTAGAATAAAGGATTCCACAAATATTAAGAAATCGCGTTACAATAAGACTTATTGCACTTGCACGACACTATAGAAACGTGTCCTGAAAGGCATTGAGAACTATGCTGTCCTGGTAAGAATGGTCACAGAGACTTTAAGAAATTTGGTTTTTTTTTTTCTAGCAGCATATTTTTCAGTTAAGGCTGTTCAGACAGGTCAGACAAAACATTTCAGTAAAATGATTTTAGTAAAGACAGCAACACTAATGTTAGCCTTGCAAAGTGCAAGACCACATACAGTAAATAAGGTGCACCAATAATAGGATTGAGATATCCCAAGTGGTAAACTTACAGTTGCACATTTGTTCTGAAAATTTTATTTTATTAGGTATAATCTAATCACTGCGCTAGCTTGTCAAAGTCCATAGGAAGCCAACGCGTACAACGGAATCTCACAACATAAGTAGTGTTTCTGAATGATATCCTAGTTTAAAAAATTATTTAGTACAGCTGAATGAAACAAGGCTGCACTATTGCCGTGTTCGCCGTGAGGCTGTTCACCCCTGTGTACATTTGTTAGGCTTACACAGAAACCTTTTTTCTGCGTGGGAATGCAATTTTTCTTTATGCATGTTCGTGCACGGGCTTGCATGTGCGCATACAAACGCAAAATGTAACTTCTCAATCACGTTCACTAAATTCTAAATCTGTAAATTTTACAGTTGTATACACCAGCGTCTTCGGCATGCGGACAAGCAGCTGTCGAGTTCGGTCACGGATGCTATTCCAAAGAGCGGCCGCCGCCCGTGCAGCACACAGGCTGCCAAAACAAACCTCTTCGCGTGCTACTTAACTTTTTTGATCTACTCCATCGGTGACATGAGGTACCTTCCAGCCACGCAATAAGAAACATAACGTTCATTTCCTTCGATTCTATGCTTTTTTCTTGGGGCATAACATCGGACAGTAGGTAGCGAGTCGGGCGTAGGTAGTACTGACGCATCTATGAAGCGGCTACAGCACAAGCGCATCGCCTCCCAAGCACCATTCTTCCTGTCTGCATTCTTAAAATCTATTAACTTTGGTGTGATAACAGGGGAGCGACTGTGAATCGTCCTGAAACTCAACACATAATTAGAAAATCACACCACGCTAGCCGTAATACGCTTACGTGCGCAGCAGTCATGTTGTTTATTTGGCGAGTTGCTATAGGGGCGAGAGATGGCACTAGGTGTAGAAAAGGAACTTTTCTATTTACGTGTTTTTTAAGGGTCTTTACTAATATGGAAGTGCATAATATTTCCGTTACTAAAATTTATTTTATATTGATGCAGGCATGTTTTCCAAATAGAAATAAAGAATCTCATCATCGTCCGTGACACGGAATGCAAAAGCCGACGATATCCGAGCGAACCCGGAATTGATGTACTGTATGTTGATAAGATAGTGCTTCAACAAACGGCGCCATGGCGCCGTTCGCTGAAGCACTATCTTGTCAACATTCACCTTGTTTAGAAGAACACCTTGTTTAGAAGGACACCTTTTTAGAAAAACAGTGACCTGGGCGAGATGGAAGAGATTCATGATGGTACTTACAAGCGTTAGAAAGCTGCATGTCCTTTTATCATCACACTCTGCGTAGCTGCAAGGTCAACTAAGCCATTGACATTGAGTAGCCATTCGAGAAAAAAAACCTTAGAAATGTAAACATTTTCTTTATTATTTATAAGATACTACAGGCCGAAACAGGGGCCCAAGCAGGAAGGCCTAAAAAACACAAACAAAGCAATTGAAGGAAGAGAAATCGCATACCATGCAAAAAGAAACGCTGCCACGTGTACAGAATAAACTGCAGCATAAAGTAAGGCAAAATCTACATAACTTTTTTACAGTGGTACGTCAAGGTGAAGCAACAAAAGTAGAAACATGAAACAAAATGTTTTCACACACTGAAAAACACACTTTAGTTTATGTCTGAGAAAAGAAAGTTTTCTGAACGAAGAGTTGCCTATGTTGGGAATGTGCATATTTCAATTAAGGTTGTTATTATGATTCCAAGGTACTTGTACTCTTTCATTTCTGCAAGCATTTCGGAACCCAACTTGTACCAAAAGAAAGTTTTTTAGATATATTTCTAGTTATTGACATAGGTTTGCGTATCCTGATCGGAGGAGCACAATTAAGCAAAGCATGCAGTTTATAAAAGCATGGCTTTACCAGTCATATGCAGGAGGTCAGCGTCATAGTAGCCTTCCTCAGTAGAGTCTTCGCCGTCCCCGTACACTTAATAAGGGTCGCCATGCGTGAACTCGTTGACGTCTTTCGGATCGAAGTTTTGTACATGATCTTACCACAGAATACCTACCAGTTTAGAGAACAGAAACGTTGCCTTTAGAGAACGGAAACCGTATCGGGAGAACGGAAACTGTACCTAACTGCAATACCGCTAGGCGAGATGGCACTGGTAGTACCATCATCAATAGAGAGACGCATTTATTGCTGCAGGTGAGAGGCTCACGGCTGCTTCGCGCTGCTCGCTTCCTATGGTATTTGTTTTCGTTGCTAAATCATGCTTCGCGTCTGTATTATACGCCAGGTGACCTAGCTGGCCTCGATTGCCAAAAACAACATCAATCAAGTAAGGTTTGCATCGTTATTTGCGATTGTCCAAACCGATACAACAACTGTATACGGTCAGGTCTGAACAAAACAAGTCACTCATACATATTGAAAGCTTTCAAACCTTGTGTTAAGACTCTTAAAACCTAACAAGCATACGCATATAACTGAACATCGTGATCGCTGAATGGACGTCCTTCTCATTGTGTTGCGGCGCTCGGGTTTAATAGCGTGGCTTCAGGACAAGGGTCCAATTTTGCCGTCAGGTGTGGTGCTTGCCCTTTAGTGTTGATCTTGAAGTGAAGTGAATGCGTGATGTGGAATCGGGAAGGAAACTTGCACATTGCCGATAGATAGCTCACGCAGCGAGAGCTTTGTGGGGGTTTGCTAAATTAGTTAAATAAGCAATTGCGAATGCGTGCAGTTCTGAATTTTTTTTCGCTCGGCAATGCTACATTGAGTATTTCAGCATTGTGCTGTGTCAGGTTATGTCGACAGGGTAGGCACTAATTTTAATTCTTGCCCCGCCGCGATGGTCTAATGGTTAACGTATTCAGCTGCTGACCCGCAGGTTGCGGGATTGAATCCTGGCTGCATTTCCGGTGGAGGCGGAAATGTTGTAGGCCCGTGTGCTCAGATTTGGGTGCACGTTAAAGAATCCCAGGTGGTCGAAATTTCCGGAGCCCTCCACTACGGCGTCTCTCATAATCATTTAGTGGTTTTGGGACGGTAAACCCCACAAATCAATCAATAAATTTTAATTCTCAGCCATGAGCCTGAACCTAGGTAGTATGTATTTAGGTGATGGGCCTAAAAATATTTCAGGCTTGCTACATGTATTGTTAGAGTTAAGTTACACAATTACTACAACTAGAATTTCTCGTCGCAGGTATTGACCGGTCTGCTGATTATGCAGCGAACATGTATGGTAAAGGAACAGCTATGAAGTGTGTGCTTAGAAATCTAAAAGGCCAAATTCCGAGAAAAAAAGCTTTAGGCAAGTGGTGAACAATTTTGTTGTTTGTACAACTTTGTTGGTGCTCTTACAGTACAGACAGGTTGTGCTCTGCCCTGAGCACAACCTCTTTATCGCATAGACGTATCGACAGAACTTTAGCACTCTCTAGCAAGCGAGCACTCTTGAATCCTATTGGTGGTACATGATGTGAATCTCTCCAAATACGGGAGCAATAAAGGTCACATTTATTATAGTCTTGTTATTGCGTTTTTTTAGTATGCTTGTGCTTGAAAGCTGAAGTTGCTTCTCGCTTCTAATTTTAGAGGTTAAGATTTGAAATACGTACTATCTTGCAGTGTGGCTGAATATAAGTCAAGATTGTGTATGTTTCAATTACATGTGTGATTTCCTAGCTTTTTTTCATGATGGAAGTGCATTTCACTTCATAGTTGCTTGATTGATTGATTTGTGGAGTTTAACGTCCCAAAACCACCATTTGATTATGAGAGACGCCGTAGTGGAGGGCTCCGGAAATTTTGACCACCTTGGGTTCATTAACGTGCACCCAAACCTGAGTACACAGGCCTACAACATTTCCGCCTCCATTGAAAATGCAGCCGCCGCAGCCGGGAATCGAACCCGCGACCTGCGGGTCAGCAGCCGAGTACCTTAGCCACTAGACCACCGCGGCGGGGCACTTCATAGTTGCAGACATTATAGTTATGACAACTTAATTTAAACAGAAGCAAATGTGCTCAAAAAATCTGAGACGTTTCTCTGCTATATGAAAAAAAAAACCAGTACCACATCTAGTTAACCCAATCTTGCTCTTCACGACAGCATGCACGTATTGGAGGAAGCTGTGCTGCAAGTAGTCATCACCATTATGATTTATTATTTTAGAAGCAGATTAAAAATATGTGCATTGGTAAAGCAATTGAGTGCAGCCCTTTGAGATTTGGCACACCTGATTTGTAAACTTGTATGACCTAAACACAGTTAATGAAGACAAAACAGTTCTGGGTGTTTTTCGTAAAACTGTCACAAGGCACAACTAAATATCGGAAAGCCTGTTAAGGCCTCTCACAGCGAAGGTGTTCATTTAGTAATGCAATAGTAACTTCTGATGATCCACATGCCAACTATTAAATGACCATGAATTGTACAGTAGTGGGCAAATCGAGATTGATTCTGCCAACAAAGTGGAATTTTTCTTTTTGTTCACTAAATTGAATAAGGTACTAACATCTTGGCAAAACATGCCGCGTTTGTAGAGGTTGGCACGGTACTTACGTCTAATGCTATGTTGTTTGTTAAGCTCAGCATGCTGATGCACCAAACAAGCGCCATGAGTGTAGGAGGTACTGACAAAGTATGAAGTATTTTGGTGCTGTATTTTTCCTGCACTTTTTGAAATAAATGACATGGTTTAGAAGATGGCATCACTGCACCACTGAAAAGAATTTCGAGGTGCAGCACTTTGTAAAACAGAACATATGATGTAGTAAGACGCATGCCTCGTGTGTGTAAGACACATGCGAGGCGATAGTGATTTATTTGCCTTCTAATCTCGCAAAGGCCTGGTTGGTGTTACCTGGCGATATAATTTTAGCATTAACGAGTCCGCGACTCGTTCCCACGTGAAGCCACCCCGCAAGTAACGCACATTTTTCTGGTGACAGATTGAGACGTTAAAACTTTTAAAATTCAATATTCCAATGCGCTGCCACCGTGTCACGCCTAAGCAGTCAGTGGCAAAAACACTACATATGTTGAAATGAACAAACTAGTCTATCAAGCAACCATCCTTAAAAAACTGAAGTGTTTTCTACTCACCGGCCCAGGCTTGCAACGGGTGTTCATCTGATGAAAGCTTCAGCGGTCGCTTCATTCTCCGGAAGTAACATGAATTCCCTTCGCGAACGCATTCGAACGACTGAAAATTAACAGAATGAGGAAGAGTGTGTCGGTCTGCAGAGACTTGAAATATTCAAAGCGAAACGAATTAGTCCGAGACACACCAGAACGTAGCGCGGGCCAGGAGGTTGTGGCAGGAAAAGAAGTATTTTTAATTTATGTGGCACTTTCTTTGTCACACCATAGCAAAACTACGCCGATACCTATGCGGTGTTTCTCAAGCGAGACTGCGGCAAACTATCAACTCGTAGGTCTTTTGCCGTATATTTTGTAAAGAGGATAATGATGTCGATAGGCTGCTGCTTACCTCGAGTCAGCTCGAGCACAAAAGAGAATTACAAAAAATTGATGACGCAGCACATGCTCAAGAAAAAAATACTTACTATAAGACCAAGTTGTTTTTTATGCGTGACAAAACGCGAAAAATGTAGTATTTGATAATTTTAGAATTGAAACTTGGCCCTGACGAGGGCGCCGCTACAAGAGAGTACAATAGCGCGAGTGACGAGAGAGCCTAGAAAATCCACTCTAGGTGTTTGAAACAAGGATGCGCCATGGTTGAATATTTCACCCCCTACAGGTGACCACTTGAACTTGACTGTTTCCGGGGCCTGATCTGCCGTCGTCGCTTTCTTCACGCTGTCTGACTGATATTTAACATACACAAATGACTTCATTTTTACCGGCATACCTGGACCTTGAACAAGCCGATAAAAGCTTGGAAAACAGTACCAACGAAATGCAGCCGTGCTATGCGTGGCAGTTTTATTGGGAGAAAATTTCTTGAAATGATGGAATGTTACTGACAATTACCCATCAATATACATTTGGAAGCATCACACTGTTCGGAAACATGAATCTCCTATTTCGTCATTACCACAGAAATCATACCCACAAAATGAAAGCATTTCATCTGTCAGTGGTAGTGAGCCAATTATTGAAGTTGTTTAGCCGTGTTAAATTTCTGTAACGCTTAGCCAGATAATTTGTTCTGAGCGGGCCAGGAGTCTGATTTTTTTCTTTGAATATTCGCACGCACAGGGTCTCATGTGTGCGTACACACGTACACAGAATGTAACGATCGAGTTTCAGGCTGATGGAAAAGTATCAGCTCAAACAACCCTTAAATTTAAATGCGCTAATGGTCCGTGCAATTGGTAAATAATAATTTGCTCAGATATTCATAGAATTTTTTGCGAAATATTAAGCACGTGTCATCGAAATTCAACAATCAAGGGTAAATTTTATCATGTGTGCAATACGTTATTCTATTATTAACCGTAAGTGTATACGCGTACATGCATCAAATATTTATTTGCAAAAAGAAGAAGCATGAATATCCTCAATCTGAGTAAGTGGCCGGGGCTGGTAACCGTCACTTTGAAGTATATTTTGCAGTACAACTAAAGCATCATCAAAGCGTGCATGTGTTTGCATGTGTGCGTGTACATACATTCACATAATGTAACGAGTTTCGAGCCAATGACGAATGTATAGCATCTCAAACCACACCCTCTCACTGCGTTACTGATTGATTTGTGGGGTTTAACGTCCCAAAACCACCATATGATTATGAGAGACGCCGTAGTGGAGGGCTCCGGAAATTTTGACCATCTGGGGTTCTTTAACGTGCACCCACATCTGAGCACACGGGCCTACAACAATTCCGCCTCCATCGGAAATGCAGCCGCCGCAGCCGAGATTTTAACATGCACCCTGCGGGTCAGCAGCCGAGTACCTTAGCCACTAGACCTCCGCGGCGGGGCCTCTCACTGCATTATACAAGTGGCACTCATTAGCTAAGAAATGCCTCGAAGTCATTGCGAAATATCAAACACATGTCATCGATACTCACTGATCATGCATCAATTTCATCGTAGTCGGTATCGTATCAAGTCGTAGTGAAATATTTAGCACATGTCATCGATATTCAACGATCATGCATCAATTTCATCGTGTGCAGTATTGTAATGAGTCGTTGCAAAATATCAAGCACATGTCATCAATATTCACCGATCATGCATCATAAGCAGTATGGTCTGAATTCGTTGCAAAATATCAAGCACAAGTCATCGATATTCACCGATCATGCATCAAAAGTGGTATCGTATGAAATCGTTTTGAAATATCAAGCACATGTCATCGATATTCACTGATCATGCATCAATTTCATCATGTGCAATATCGTATTTTATAATAACCTGGTATATACAGACACGTTGTTTACAAAAGAAAAAAAAAAGCATAATACTATCTGCAGTGTTAGCATGCAATCCGCATTTAACCGCACGTGTAAAAAATCTGCACCAAAGAAAGGCTAGAGTGTTGGCGGCGGATAGCTGCACAGACCATTAAAGAAATGGTGAATGTCTTCAGCATCACCTTTTTATTGATATTTATTGAAATAGCACAAATGACAAAATCACGGCCCATTTAAAATAACCCAAACACGAGCTCTAGACTGTATTTGGGAATATGTGTGTGTTACAGTGTCGTTTGCACGCTACTTCATTAAATAGTAAAGCTCTTCAAGTAGTCAATTGGTATATATTAAACAATTTATTGGTTCATACGTTTGTAAAAACCACAAAATAACAAAAAAGCACGTTACAGCTATGTGGAGGGTGCTACCACCTAAAGAGGGTTTTTAATATACCTACATATATCTACTTCTATTTCCGTTCGTTTATCTATGTGCCAATTTAAAAAGAAACTAGAAGTTCTTTGCGAACCAGTAAAAAAAGTGTGTTCTAGACCTAAAACTGTTTTATTGTTGTATAAAACTCTAGCCAAACACCGTACCAACTATGCGAAGGACGTGGAGGAAAGAAACTAGGTATTTTAGCGTCATTTAGAAGCAGCAAGAGAAAACAAAATTTCTGCAGCATTACCTCTGGGTGCGTTGTTTACAAGCTGCTTAACGCAACGCATGCACTTTTGCTATCGTTTGTTAATTATATTTTTTGACAACAGATGGTGCGAAAACTGAATAGTTTTCATTTTTCGCTCTATAGTACAATTTTTATGCATAGATCTACGGGAGTTTCGCATTTAAAATATTTAAGGAGTCGGCACTCGCGGTAACCGTGTTCTGTGATAACCGTTCGTTGCACGACAACATTCGATTGCAAGGTAGATTACGTGTACATAGCTCTGACTGTAATGCAGTCAGTAAAAAGCTTGTGGCTCAAGTTATTACCCTATGAGTCCGGCACAAATAACATGCATCTACACGCACTATAGGTTTTTTGTGGCCGTCACGTATGTCTTTACGTGATGCCAGCAGCAGGCTTGTAGAATAGTAAGTGAATACGCTACGGATGATCTGATGAATACCGTTGGCATGCCTCCAAAACGTTATTGCTGCTACTTGGAACCAGATAAATCGTCGCACAAGGTAACCCGACAGACTGTGGAGCCAGCGATAGCAACAACCGCCTGCTGCATCAAAGGTAAGTTACGCTGCATTTTCCAGCCTAAATAAAACGGCGCCACGGTGTTTCTCTGTGTAGTACCGTCATCTTGTGGGCTTGGACTACGCATTGTGTACTGTTATATTTGGCTTCTCTGCATGTCGTTATTGCTGAAACGTGTTCGCCACTCATGAAACGTCTTGAACGGTAGCAGTTTCTATAAACTGGCACGTAGGTTCTCGTTTATTATGGTAATTCCAGTGAGTTGGTAAGCTAATACAATCGGTTGAACGTGCCGCGCAGACGAAGCTGAGCGTGGGGTAAATTTGCGCCCATTTTTTTGTCCCTCGCCTGTGCCGCGCTGTACGCCCAACTAGTCTCTCGGTTTGAAGGTGTGTACGCGTTTGGAGAGATGGGGGGGCGGGCAAGGAGGGTTTCCGGAAATTTCGACAATCTAGTGCTCTTTAGCATGCAGTGACATCGCACAGTAAACCAACCTATACCATTATGCATCCGCCGAAATGTGACTGGGGTCAAACCCATGGCCTTTGGTTCAGCAGCAGAGCACCGTAAGCATTGATCCATCATGGCGGGTCGTTAGTCTTGCCTTTGGTCATCGTGAAATGAATAAAAATGCTTTTACAAAGCCCGAATAAACGAGTGACGCAGACAGACTGTACAAGCGACTATTCCCATCTACATGGTGTTGTTCTTCTAGTCTGAAGTGCTTGATGTTGGGCTAGTTGATATAGCATACTCTAATTACAGACACGCACAAAAAAACACGCGCGAAACCAAAAAAATGCGCTTTGTTAAATGAAACGTTGCGAATGACGATTACTGTGGTCTTTGGCTTGTTTATGCAAAACGACTTGCATACTCAAGAAAAATGAGTGTATTGATGAAAGACCCATTGGATCATTGTTTTTTCGACAATTTCGATGATACTTCATTTGAATAATTCAGACGGGTTCTTCGGTCTCATAAAATTCGAGCAAACGCGTTTTTGCTGTAGACACACACATACCAAGCATGTCACCAGTGCTTTACTTGTTTTATGCTGGATGAATTGTCGAAGATTTCACGGCATTGTAATTGTAGTACTAAATGAGACTGCTTGCAAGGTACGACAAAGCAAGTGCTTGTTCCGTCAAATTTGTCAACATTCTTTGTATCAGATTTCTCACCACATGGCCAGTTTAACTTGAGCACCCGCTCATACCAGTTATGACACTCCTAATTTCTTTGTTTTGTTTATAGGTCTTGCCTGCTTTATGCACGAGAAAACCGAAATTCGCTGTGCCAGGCTATTGGATCATTCCTGTAGGGTTTTTTGTTTTGTTTCCCTCCAGACAACCTCCAGTGAGCCATCTCATGACAGTGTCCTGCTTAAAGATGGCCAGGTTCACAAGATAGCTCCCTTGTTACAGATGACGAGCTTCCCGAAATTTCACACAATGAAGATAATGGTCTGCAAGACAGAATTAATGCTCAGGACCACGATCCAGAGATGGAGAGGCAGTTTTCTGACTGCTCAGAGTGTGCCGAAGAAACTCCTGCTGTTGGGCCAGACCCAGAAGACTGTGACAACAACGATGTTTATGTTGATCTCTCAGAGTTTATCGAGAAGAATACACCTGTACATCTTCCTGGCGTTTCCACAAGCATGTTGCAAGCCATGCTGCTGGTACTTACTTTCGTTGTGGCAGCGGCACTACCATGGACCTAAGTAGATGGCTTGTTGAATTTGCTCTATGCAATATTTGGCCAAGAGGTTTTCCGTCCACTAAGTATGGGTTTCGAAAACTCTGGGATTCGCAGAAATCTAAAATTGTTCAGGTCAACATGAATTGCTCTACGTAAAATTTCTGACTGAAACCCTAGGCCTCAATGGACAGCTATGTCACATTTGCTCCCAGGTGTTTCCACTATCTGCACTGCTGAAGAAAGGAAGTTTTTATCCTGATGTACCTGAAGATACAGTTGAAGCAGCTTCTCAAAACAACGAGACACATTGTTGGCAACAACTTGCAAAAGCTCACTTCAACCTCGTCTGACCAATTAAAAGATATTACCGATGGTGCGCTGTACAAGAAGATGCGCACTGTGCTCAATATGAGGCTGAATTTAACTCTGAACACTATTGGCTCACCGTTGTTTAAGTCTAGCAAATGCTCAATATGGCTGATTCAGGTCTCACTGAATGAGGTATCTGTACTTTTTATATAAGTACATTCTTATTGAAGGACTTTGGTTCAGCAAAGAACTTCCACCTGCAAACCTTTTCTTGAAAGTCTTTGTTGACAAGTTTCAAGGTCTGGGAAAGAAAACATGGTCATTTGCGCCGCAAGTTGTTCATTCTGTTGTGAAAATTGCTTGCTGCTATGTTGACTCGCCCGCACGAGCTTTTTTGCTGAATTCAAAACAGTTCAACGGGTACTACATCTGTTCTTAGAGCCTGCAGAAAGGAGCACTTCTGGAAGATCAAGAATTTTCTACTTGCTTTGTATTGGCGCGTAGCAGTCCTAATATCAACCTCTGCTTAGCCACGACCTCTGAAACAAGAGCAAGAGAGTCTGCATGCATTGAGCAAAAAAAAAAAACACACAGTAGCTAGCATCAGGAGCTTCCACTATCCACTGTGCATATGCATAAACTATATGTGGTCAAAATCATCTAAGGCGCCTGCAGGCATCAGATGCTTGGTGCTTGCCATTTGTGGCTCATTTAAAGCACAGCACTGCGTGTTATCAGGGTGGTATTTAGGAATAGCGCATTCTCGGTTGACAAAAATCTATTTACCCGAACTGCAACTTGAATGGAATGGACTGTGATATCACTGGTTCAAAACAAACATTTATTTTGCATACTTGTTCATTGCTCAGGTATTAGAGCTCATGTTGAATGGAAAGTATAGTTCCACGGGTTCTGTTTATTGAGTCTGCCTTATAATAGCAAAAATGCCCGCTGTCTCTATGTTTTGATGTCGCAAACTGTCCAAGAACGCCTTGGATACCTTGCGGCTTAAAGCAAAATTTGTGAGGTCTCTCTTATAAGCAGGGTACTAATAATGCAATACCCTACCAAAACCTATTTTCTTGTAGCACACTGTGTTTCTTATACACAAGTGTCTGTTAGATCAATGTCTCTTATAAAGGCTTCAATGTTATTCAACTAAGAGGAACCAAACTAAGCGGCACTATTTATCCTTAAGGAGCTGTCAAGTACCCATACGAAGGAGCGAACATGATAGAGAGGTGCCATGATGTGGTGCTGTCAACAATGTCTTTTTCTGCAAGGAGAACTGAACAATTGATAGCATAAAGGGACCATATCTTGTTGCGAAGCTTACATCGCTGTATTTGGTCTGTAGTTTACCTCCAGCCTACATGCATTGTGTTCTTAAAGGAGTCACCCAGCAGATTCCGGAGCTTAGGCTGACTTCCACTGGCAAAGCCTTCTACATTGGGAACAAAATTGAGGAGCTCAATGAGCACATCAAGAAAGTTTGCCCACCAATTTCTTTCACAAGGCTGCAAAGGTTACTTTCAGTAAGGCCTTCTGGAAGGCAACTGAATAGAAATTCTGGCTTTTGTATTACAGTGTCCTATGCCTTGATGCCAGTTTTTTCACTGAGGTACATCAGGCCTTTAATCTTGCTTTCTGAAAATGTTTTCATGCTGTTGAAGGAAACTGTTCAAAAGTCCTAGACCTTTATTGCTCAGAGTTTGTTGAAGAGGTTTGTTCAGGAGGTTTCCGTACTGTATGGTGCAGCTGCTACGACTTTTAAAGTCTATCACCTCCTTCATTTGGCAAAATCTGTAAATAATGGCTGGACCGCTGTGGGCCACTTCGACATTTCCATTTGAAGGAGGCATCGAAGAGGTATTGAAGTTTGTTTCCGCAGCAAAAGTTGTGCCTAGACAGATAACTGAACGTATATTATGCACGGGGTGATAGAGTCGCTTAAATGCCTTTTGACTCGGCCACCAATTTTGATAAGGCAGGTGGCAATGATTTCAGGAAAGAGTACTGAGCAGAGCCAGACTTGTGTATTATGTGCTCCTCTGTGTCTGTGTGTATTGGAGGAAACTGTCCAAGCACTAATAGCAGAAGCGATTGGTGCAGGCATAACCGTTGGAGATTATTCCAGGGCTTGCGTTGGAGGCATCATATAGCACAGTGCAAAATACGCGCGTGCCGAGAAAGCATGTTTTTGTTATTTTAAAGACCACAGTGAAATTTCTTTCAGGTACAAGGTGCCTTGGCCGCAAGGGTAACCATAATATTTTTATGCCAGGAAGTTATACGTGAGTAGTATTTTTTGCCTTTTATGCACACCATCGAGCATCCACCAGTACATGTAGGGCAGTGTATTTTGCGTGAAAGCAACGTGGCTTCACCATGTGTTCTTGTCTATCAGAAGGAACATTTGTTGTAGCCAAAATTCAAAATATTTTTGGAAGGGACTTAAGTTGTGTACCATTATATTTAATATACAAGATGTCTTTGCCAGTTAAGATGGTGCACCTTACAACAGTGTGAATGTTGAAGAGGTCTTGTTAGGTGTGGACAAATAGCTCCTTTTTTCTTTTTAGTGAAAGAATTGTATGTGCTCTAGTTTTCGTTACAGTAGTGGAGCACTGGTCGTGTAGTTCAGATGTTGGCCACTAGTGTCATTTGTAGTATGTTGGTCTAAAGTTTTAGTTTGGTTTCGATATGTTTCAACTCGGAAGTGGTATGCAAGAAAACCTTGCATGCTAACGTGTGGTCATGTCAATGAAATCATTGGTCGGTGCATTACCTAGCACTCACTGGCTTTGTATCTCTCATTGCATAATAGATCAGAAACTGCAGAGTTTTTCTTGCTTTTTTTCATTGTTGAGAGCTTGTGTGCTGCACACACGTCTTCTTTTTACTCTGAAACGGTTATAATGTAACTGTGTTCATTCCGTGCCACCTATTTTGATGGCGAGGGCCTTGTGACAAAGGTTTCTACAATATTGTCAGCCTTCTTCTTTTGTTTATTCTTGATATTGCATGCCTAAGCTCTATATGTTATAGCACAATACATCTTCTCTCACTAATGCAATACGAATACAAACCACAAAGACATGATACAGCTTCAATTGCTTCAAGTGATCTCTAACAATGAAATAGTGAAACGTGATATTGATGCTCTTTGCGTGGTGCATCGTAGAAAACTATGTCCGGCTTTTTCCAGTCATATCTGGCAGTGAACTTTTTGCTTAATTTTAACTATTTGGGAGCTCTGCAAGATGAGCTATGTTCTCAATATAAGGCAGAGTGCCTTGGCTTTACCTCTGAATACTTGTGACTCACCAGTCTTCAAATGCAGCAAATGTCTTCAAATGCAGCCAGTCTTCAAATGCAGCCAATTCAGGTTTCATTGAATGTGTGGCCTTTCTCTCATCATTCAAGCAGCATCCTGATTGAAGCAGTTTGGTTAAGCAATAAATGTCCACCTGATAACGTTTTCTCAAAAGGTCTTTGTTGAGAAATTCCAAAGTCCAGGGGAGATCACATGTTCATTCGGACAGCAACTTGTTCACTCTGCTGTGAAAATTGGGTGCTGCGTTGTCAACTTGCAGGAACAATCTGTTCCGCTGAATACAAAACAGTTGAGCGGATACTAGGGCTGTTCTTGGCGTTTTTTTTCACAAAGGAAATAATCTCGAAGGTAGAAAATTTTTTGCAGGAGTGGCCATGGTCTAGAGGTGCCATGATGTGGCGCTGTTGGCAACGTCTCTTCCCGCAAAAAGGGTACCTCAGTTATTGGCATAAAGGGGACATCTGTTACCTAGCAGACATCGCTGAATTTCGTCTGGGATTCGCTGCCAGACTTCATGCATTGAGTTCTTTAAGGCGTCACTCAGCTGATCACGAAACTTTGTCTGACTTCCACTGGCAGAGCCTTCTACATTGGGCACCGAATAGCGGAGTTGAAAGAGCACATCAATAAAGTTTGCTGATCAGCTTTTTTCACAAGGCTGCCAAGGCCATTTCAGAAAGGGCTTTCTGCAAGGCAACATAATGAAAATTCTGGCTTTTGCATCAGAGTGTCCCATGTTTCGATGGCATTCTTCCGCCGAGGTACGTCAGGCATTTCTTGTTGCATTTTGAAAGTATCTAAATGCAGCTGAAGGAAACTGCTGAGGAGTCCGATACCTTTACTGCTCAGAGATTGTTCCAGGTGGTTTTTCAGGAGGTTTCATACCTTATGCTGAAGCCACTCAGTGCTTCATTGTCTATAAGCTTCTTCACTTGGTTAAATCAGACGACTGAACTCACTTTCCATTTTTTATCAGCTTCTTCACTTGGTGAAATCTGAAAAGATGGCTGACCACTCTTGGTCCACATCGACATTTCCATTTCAAGGAGGCAATGAAGAAATCTCACAAGTTTTTGTCCGCAGCAAAAAGTGCAAGGTGTGCCTAGGCACACCTTTTGCTTAGCGTATAGGTAGGCGCGGGGTGACACAGTCGCTGAAACGCCTTGTGTCCCTGCCACGGTACTTGAAAAAGCAGCAGGATAATTTCGGAAAAGAGCACTGAGAAGAGATAGACTTGTATGTTAAGTTTGTTTGGGAAAAAATTGTCTGAGCACTAATAACAGAAGAAGTTGGTGCAGGTGTAATTGTCGGGAGAATTTTTCGGGGTTTGTGTCGGATGCATTGTATTGCACATTTCGAAATACACGCGTGCTGAGAAATTTAGTTCTAGTTATTTTAAACCCTAGGGAGAATGTTTTTCAGGTTCGGGATAACTTTGCTGCAGAGAGAACCATAATATTGTGAAGCCAGGAGGTAATTCATAGTCAGGAATTTTTACTTTTCATGTACAGCATCCAGGATCTACTGGAACACGTCCTTTTTTTGCCCTCGTATTGCTTGTCTCACCACCATGTGCTATGGCACTGTACATACTCTTCCACCATAACACTATTCATAAACTAAGCATAAAACAAGGTATTGTTGTAATTCCTTGCAATGATCTAACAATAAATTACCCACAGCTTTTTACATTCCTGTGTGGCAGGACATTAGTTTTTCTTTGCTTGGTTGCTAGATAGACAAATGATGTCTGGTACTGGCAGCTCAATTATCGTGTCTTTTTGTCTCTGCCATACTCAACAGAAAGAGACTGCGGAGATCCATTCTAAATTGCTTCTCGTCTCAAAAGTTCCTGTGTATTGAACTATATAAAAATTTTCTAGCATCGGTCTTCAAACAGGTGTATAAACGAGGTGTGGATTGTTGAAGTTTTCCAACTTGACTTTCCATATTTAGTTCTCATTGTTGCTTCTTGATGACAACAGTTGATGTGTTTACCTAATGAAAGAAAAATCCAGCAAGCTCCTCTTAGCGAAAACCGTCAAAGCTGCTAAGCTGATATTGGCGTTTCCTCGGCTATGGTATTTTATGTTTTTAAAATTTTTGTTAAGCTTACAGCTTCAGCGTCTCTGCATGAACATCGCAGTTGACTCCGCAACTTGTCCATTCCAGCCGATGCTCAGGTCGGATGACTGCTTCATTGGTGCTCCCCGATCTGAAAGGGCCAACTCAAGAACACTGACACGGGCCTGCCATTTCAAAGTCTACTTTCCTCATCATCACCTGATCTTGGTGCGTTTTTCGAAGGTTCAAATCTGCTTTACCACTCGACTTTGTCTGCCGTGACTTTTTCAAGATATCACAATACAGTCCTCCCTTTTATACGAAGCTTCACTTTGGCCAAACTACGAGGCCTTGTGGTCTGCATGGTGCTGAGCCCGAAACTGAAAGGCACAGCTAAGAACAGCTTGGCTGTTCAAACTGGTTGCATGTCGATGTGTTGAATAAGAAAAATAGGGCACTCTAACTTCTTTTCTTAAATGGGCTAACCTCCGTTGAGCGATAAGATGAGTGTCATGCAAAATGACCATGTTTACAAGGTAATAGGTGAAGAGCTTCCCGAAATTTCAAGCAATGAATATATTGGTCTGAATAACGAGCCAAGTGCACAAGACAACAATACAGAATTAGACAGACAGTTTGCGATATCTCAAAATGTGCCGAAGAAACTGCATGAGATAGGCCCGACCCAGAAAACTGTGAACTCTACAATCCAGATGTTGATTTCTTGGAGTTTATCGTGGCAAATTCATCCGTGTATCTTTTTAGCATTTCCGCAACAAAACTGAAAACCATGCTGCTGGTTGTGGCAGCAGGACTACCATGGACCCAAGTAGATGGTTTGTTGAAGTGGATTAATACAATATTGGCCAAGAGGTTTTTGTGTACACATAGTATGTGTTTCGAAAACTCTGGGATATGCAGCAATCTAAAATGGTTCAGGTCCACACCTATTGTCAACGTGCGATTTTCTCACTTAAGCCCGTGGCCTCAAGAACAGCTCTCGAGCATATTCTCCAAAATGTTTCAACTTTCTGCACTGCTGTAGAAAGGAAGTTTTTTATATTGACAGAACTGAAGATACAGTTGCAGCAGCTTCTGAGAATAATAGGAAACATTGTTGTCATCAACTTCCACAAGCTCTCTTTGGCCTAAATGCAAGTATATAACATATGGAGCTGTACAAATGTGCCATGTGCTCAATATGCTGCGGAATGACGTGACATTATCGCCAGTCTTGAAATTCCGCAAATGCTCAGTAAGGCTGATTAACGTCTTTCTGAACGAGTTACCTGTGCTTCTTCTTTGAAGCAACATTTTCATTGGAGCAGTTCGTTTCAGCAATGAACGTCCACCTGCTAGCATTTATTTCGTGGTTTTTACGGACAAGATCCATTCTGCGAATGATAACATTGTTTCAGCTACAAATAGCATCGTATAGAGCGACACTGGTGTGTGTGTGTGTTGTGGTGTGTGTTATCATGGTAAAGGAGATTTGTACCATATCTGACACTCTACAAGGCTTTTTCCCCGAAGTTAAACAATGCACCTGTTCTTTTTTTGTCTAGCTGAGCCTGTTAATATTTGTATCTTGTCAATGCCTAAGTATTCAGCAGTATATGTCAGCTTTTTATTATTCGTATAACTCAAGCACGAAGTATTTATTTTGTTTGCTAGAGAATACGTTTTCAGCCTTGAATTTATACTCAATATGATCAGTGCACAAAACGCAGAAAAACACAGATGGTGCACGACACAAACGCTGTCTAATAACTGAAAGGTAATGGATGAAACATGTCATCCATTTTCAAACATGAAGGCATAAAAAACCTTTGTATCATCACGAAGCACATAACCAAGTATGTTACAGACAGAAATCTTGACGTCTATGAGAGCAATTGAAAATGTAGTGCACTTTTTTGTGCACTGATTATGATAAGTATGTTCAAACTAGCCCAATTTACTGCTTGAATACATCGTTTTTCGTATATTTTCCTGTACATATTCGTCCTGAGAAGTGCATGAAATGCAATTGATATCTCCTAACTGCAAATATTTGAAACATTCTTCCTTAGTGCCTCATGGAAAATTGTGTTGGGCTGTTTTTAACTTGTGCCTGTCAGTGAATTTATTTTTCTAGTCTTGGTTCTCAGAAGTCTTGTCTGGTATTTTCAGCTGGCTTGTTGTGCTCTTTTTGCCCTGCTCTGCAGCTTTATGACAGAAGCCATCTGAAATGTCTCGTAATTTTTAATGAGTTACCTTAGGTTGGTCTTGGCTGCTTTTTATATGGAATGTTTCTATGTGTCGAGCACTTTTACATTGCACTGGTATAGGTTTTCGAAAATTTCAAACAGACGTCTCTGTTAGTTTGAATATTTTGCATTCTTTTTATTGTCCATTCATGTATGCCTTCACTATGTTTGTTTTTCACACAGTACGAAATTTGTGATATGCTGATGTGGTAAACATATAAAAATGTGGCTCTGCCTTCGCCTTTTAACCTAATCAACTACTGTCTGCTTTCCAGCAAAATATGTGCAGGTACTAGATCTCCATCTCCGTGTAGTTGTCTCTTTGTCTTTCGTGTCATAGATGGTACAGTACAAACACAAGTACATTTACATATATTTTGTTTATATTTAGATTGTATATTATATGCATCTCCTACCAAAGACAACATGCGGATCTACAAACTACTCAATACACATCTGCCTGAGAAATTCAAAATTTGATTTGTGCACCTGTTACGACATTGGGGATATCATCACTCTTTAAATCATTTGCATGACATACAATGAAGGCATATTTTATAGCACCCTAAAACAGTGTATAGTTCAGAGTGCATTTATTATATTTTAAACCAACTACCTAAAACATTTTGGTTTCAATATTACATCGTAGTAAGATATGTAACAGTATACAATGTATATATCGCGTCACAAGACGATAGTAACACTTGATGTTCTTGCAGGATTGTAGGTTGCTTTAGGTATTACGTGCTACATGTAGACAAAGGACACATGCAGCAAATGAATACAACAGCAATGTTAATTGGATCGCAGATGCAGTGTTTGCAAATACGTTACTGCAGTGCTATGTCCTGATAAGTTCTTTTACGGGGTTGTCTTGCAGATGCTGGGTGACAAACGTTTAAGATATGTTGTGCACGTTTCCTGGCTTTAGTGTGTGGAGTGTATACTAACACTAAATGCCGAAGAGGCTAAAGAGCATTGACAGAATAGTTGGAAGAGCTATGTTATATGTAAACTCCCTACCAGTTCGCTCAGACTGAGCTACGAGTGTGAGGGCGTTGGGCTCAGTAATTTTCTGTGAGTGACCCTGACTGAGTAAATTATGAGAGTTGAAGCCAAAGTGCATTTCGTTGAAAAGAAATCAAAGCCCAAGTAAGCCACAAGCACTACCAGAACACATCCCAACAGAATACACCACACCAGTATCGTTTACCCATCAGAACACATCCTACCACAACACACCAGACTGGGTCCGCATTCTCACAAGGATAAACCAGACTGGGTCGAATTTCACATCAGTACACAACCCAGCAGAACACATTCACTCCAGAACAGACCACGATGTGATGGCTTTTGTACAAGAACAAATCCCACCAGAATAATCACACGAGGACACACCAAGACGGGTCGGCTTTCCAACCAGAACCTTGCACACCAGGCTAAAGTATTCATCAGAACACACCACCGTGCTCTGGTGTATAAACCAGACAACACCAGAACACACCAAACACACTCTGGTGGGTTCTTCAACAGGGACTGATGCCAGCTTGCTGGTGGCGGCCTGCTAGCGCTGGTCTGCAGGCAGCAGCTGACAGGCCTGCTGGTGCTATGCCTGTTGGCATTTCACTGGGCGTACAGACCTGTGCAATCCACCTTCTCGTCCACCCTTCGACTCGTGGCATGAGAAATGAATAACGCTGTGATGAACCATTCTACCGCGCTATTGAAGGTGCTGTTATGAGGTGGTTGACAACAACAGCGAAAATTAGACAAACTCGTTATCTAGCACGTAAAATGAAGAAAAACTACAATATCTCACTGCGCGAGCAAGGCACTACGATTTATGTCCGTTTCTTTGCATCTATCCAAGTTTTTGGCACACATACTTTCCGAAGGGCTTGAATTGTTGGCAGCTTCTTTGGTAGGTGTCTCGCTCGTTTACACATAAAATAAGGCTACACAAAACAAAGCCAATTACTATTCTTTTAAATTTTTCCTATCAAATTCCTATTGCAAAACCCAGCGTCACTAGTTAGCAGCGTCTAGTGCAACGCCAAATTATAGGCCAAGTGTAATGCTGGAAACTCGGACGTTGGAGAGCAGAATATCACTAGAAGGGTCTAAGTACACAGCATAGAACACGTTTACAGCGTTAAAACTTGGCGCGCAGTCACCATAAAATATTTATATAGAAAAACTGATACAGAGCGCACGCATGCAATAAATGAAAAAAAAAAACAATAAGTGAACCACCTAGAAGATCGCAACTCGCTGCCTCCTGATTCCTACCCTCGCTAACTTGTGATTACTACACCACACCAGAACCCGTCCAGCTGCTAGTAAAATCACCATTTATTCAATGAACTTGCTGCTTACCTTCATGTTTACAAGTCGATTAGTCAACAAAGACGAAATATTCCTTTTAAAATATCAACTGCGTCTTTATTCGATACTATTGACCGGCTGCCGGGCATCGACATGCGCATATTGACAGAAAAATAAAGTTTAATGAGGAATTCACACCTTAACTCAAAAAAATAAATAAATGGCCTGTAGAAGCAGCCACATAATGCCAGCTGTCAGTGTATATTTCCGTTTTCAGAGCTGTTTCTCACTCTTGCGACTGGTCAAAATATACAGAATGTTTATGACATGTCTGATATATATGTGCGTACACGATTGAGTATTACGTAGTGTTCTCGCGCAAAGGAGATCAGACACAATACAGCGGAAGCACGAGTGTACCTTTTTGCAGTAAAATTGGCACGTACTATTACCCTGCAGGGGCGTCTGTGCAAGCAGGCGTTTAGTGTGGGGCGACACCATGGACGCAAGCTAACAGGGGGTTTCGATGTCCCCACGTTTAGCCATGCGTTGCTTTTCTGTGTCCGGGAAAAAGAGGATCTTGGGGCTTGAGCCGACACCGGGTTATCGGACCTGTGAGACCTCCCGGCACAGGCAACACACCCTTTTGGCCCCGGCTTCGTAGACGGTGCCCCTGGGTAGATCCACATAGGAGAAACCAGCACTCATATTTTCCTCTCTCTCTCTTCCTACATTTCGACTTTTCTCTTCTTCAATCTTTCCTGTCATCCCCTCATTTGGGCTTACTTGCATCTTCCAGGCGGCAAGCGTTAACCTTGTGTATGTGGCCTCTCTTGGTCACATAA
>NW_023609307.1:0-10157 GCF_013339725.1 Rhipicephalus microplus | reverse complement strand
CAACCTAAAGGCACTAAGTCTGCCAGTACGAGACCCTCGTTAATGAATTAAGGAAAGAAGTGTATACTTCAGGGCTCGCTTTTTTGTGTTTTTACACAATAATATTGAGATATAACCGACAATATTGCCAAGAAAAGTATAGGGGAAGATATTAGACCGAAGTGTAATGTAAATATGAAAAAAGTGGGTGAAAAGATAACTTGCCGTGGGCAGGCTCCGAACCTGCGGCCTTCGAATGACGCGCTCGATGCTCTACCACTGAGCTACCTTGACAGCTATCCCCCCAGCCACTTTATGGGGTTTATATGTGAAATAAACATGGGAGTTTCAGTAAGCGCCACCAGTAGCCATGGCGCCGACTGTAGCACACTCTTATGAGCTCTATTTGGCGTCACATAGCGCGTGAACTTATTAAGAGTGGGCAGATGACCAATAGTCCCTCGTATATATCCTAAAGGCTCTAAGTCTGCCAGTACGAGACCCTCGTTAATGAATTAAGGAAAGAAGTGTATACTTAAGGGCTCGCTTTTCTGTGTTTTTACACAATAATAGTGAGATCTTACAGACAGTAATGCCAAGAAAAGTATAGGGGAAGATATAAACTGAATCGTAATAGAAATGTGAAGAAAAGTGGGTTAAAAGATAACTTGCCGTTGGCAGGCTCCGAACCTGCGGCCTTCGAATGACGCGCTTGAAGCTCTACCACTGACCTACCACAACAGCTATCCCCCCAGCCACTTTATGGGGTACATATGTGAATTAAACATGGGAGTGTCAGTAAGCGCCACCAGTAGCCATGGCGCCGAGTGTAGCACACTCTTATGAGCTCTATTTGGCGTCACGTAGCTGGTTAACTTATTATGAGTGGGCAGCTGACCAATAGTCCCTCGTATACATCCTAAAGGCTCTAAGTCTGCCAGTACCAGACCCTCGTTAATGAATGCATGAAAGAAGTGTATGCTTAAGGGCTCGTTGTTCTGTGTTTTTACACAGTAATAATGAGATCTAACAGACAATAATGCCAAGTAAAGTACAGGGGAAGATATTAGACCGAACTGTAATGTAAATATGAAGAAAAGTGGGTGAAAAGATAACTTGCCGTTGGCAGGCTCCGAACCTGCGGCCTTCGAATGACGCGCTCGATGCTTACCACTGAGTACCTTGAAAGCTACACCCCAGCCACTTATTAGGGTTTATATGTGAAATAAACATGGGAGTTTCCAGTAAAGCGCACCGAAGCCATGGCGCCGACGAGCACATCTTATGAGCTCTTTGGCGTCACATAGCGCGTGAATTATAAGAGTGGGCAGATGACAATAGTCCCTCGTTATGATCCTAAAGGCTCTAAGTTCTGCCAGTACGAGACCCTCGTAATGAATTAAGGAAAGAAGTGTATACTTAAGGGCTCGCTTTTCTGTGTTTTTACACAATAATAATGAGATATAACAGACAATAATGTCAACGAAAGTATAGGGGAAGATATTAGACCGAATTGTAATCTAGATATGAAGAAAAGTGGGTGAAAATATAGCTTGCCGTGGGCAGGATCCCAACCTGCGACCTTCGAATGACGCGCTTGATGCTCTACCACTGAGCTACCACGATAGCTATCACCCCAGCCACTTTATGAAAATTCTACGTGAATTAAACATGGGAGTGTCAGACTGCGCCACCAGTAGCCATGGTGGCGAGTGTAGCACACTCTTATGAGCTCTATTTGGCGTCACGTAGCGCGTGAACTTATTATGAGTGGGCAGCTGACCAATAGTCCCTCGTATACATCCTAAAGGCTCTAAGTCTGCCAGTACGAGACCCTCGTTAATGAATGAAGGAAAGATGTGTATGCTTAAGGGCTCGTTTTTCTGTGTTTTTACACAATAATAATGAGATCTAACAGACAATAATGCCAAGTAAAGTATAGGGGAAGATATTAGACCGAATTGTAATGTAAATATGAAGAAAAGTGGGTGAAAAGATAGCTTGCCGTGGGCAGGATCCCAACCTGCGACCTTCGAATGACGCGCTTGATGCTCTACCACTGAGCTACCACGATAGCTATCACCCCAGCCACTTTATGAAAATTCTACGTGAATTAAACATGGGAGTGTCAGACTGCGCCACCAGTAGCCATGGTGGCGAGTGTAGCACACTCTTATGAGCTCTATTTGGCGTCACGTAGCGCGTGAACTTATTATGAGTGGGCAGCTGACCAATAGTCCCTCGTATACATCCTAAAGGCTCTAAGTCTGCCAGTACGAGACCCTCGTTAATGAATGAAGGAAAGATGTGTATGCTTAAGGGCTCGTTTTTCTGTGTTTTTACACAATAATAATGAGATCTAACAGACAATAATGCCAAGTAAAGTACAGGGGAAGATATTAGACCGAATTGTAATGTAAATATGAAGAAAAAAGGGTGAAAGATAACTTGCCGTGGGCAGGATCCGAACCTGCAACCTTCGAATGACGCGCTCGATGCTCTACCACTCATCTACCACGACAGCTATCCCTCCAGCCACTTTATGGGGTTTATATGTGAATTAAACTTGAGAGTGTCAGTCAGCGCCAGCGTAGCCATGGCGGCGAGTGTAGCACACTCTAATGAGCCTATTTGGCTCACGTAGCATGTGAACCTAATACGAGTGGGCAGCTGACCAATAGTCCCTTGTATACAACCTAAATCCACTAAGTCTGCCAGTACGAGACCCTCGTTAATGAATTAAGGAAAGAAGTGTATACTTAAGGGCTCGCTTTTCTGTGTTCTTACACAATAATAATGAGATATAACAGACAATAATGCCAAGGAAAGTATAGGGGATGATAATAGACAGAAGTGTTATGTAAATATGAAGAAAAGAGGGTGAAAAGATAACTTGCCATGGGCAGGATTCAAACCTGCGACCTTCGAATGACGCGCTCGATGCTCTACCACTAAGCTACCACTACAGCTATCCCCCCAGCAACTTTATGGAGTTTATATGTGAATTAAACATGGGACTTTCAGTAAGCGCCACCAGTAGTCATGGCGCCGAGTGTAGCACACTCTTACGAGCTCTATTTGGCGTCACATAGCGCGTGAACGTATTACGAGTGGGCAGCTGACCAATAGTCCCTCGTATATATCCTAAAGGCTCTAAGTCTGCCAGTACGAGACCCTCGTTGATGAATTAAGGAAAGAAGTGTATGCTTAAGGGCTCGTTTTTCTGTGTTTTTACACAATAATAATGAAATCTAACAGACAAGAATGCCAAGGAAAGTGCAGGGGAAGATGTTAAACCGAATTGTAATCTAAATATGAAGAAAAGTGGGTGAAAACATAACTTGCTGTGGGCAGGATCCGAACCTGTAACCTTGAAATGACTCGCTCGATGCTCTACCACTGAGCTACCACGACAGCTATCCCCCCAGCCACTTAATGCAGTTTATATGTGAATTAAACATGAAAGTGTCAGTCAGCGCCACCAGTAGCCATGGCGGCGAGTGTAGCACACTCTTATAGGCCTATTTGGCGTCACATAGCACGTGAACCTAATACGGGTGGGCAGCTGACCAATTGTCCCTCGTATACAACCTAAAGGCACTAAGTCTGCCAGTACGAGACCCTCGTTAATGAATTAAGGAAAGAAGTGTATACTTAAGGGCTCGCTTTTCTGTGTTTTTACACAATAATAATGAGATATAACAGACAATATTGTCAAGGAAAGTATAGGGGAAGATATTAGACCGAATCGTAATGTATATATGAAGAAAAGTGGGTGAAAAGATAGCTTGCCGTGGGCAGGATCCGAACCTGCGACCTTCGAATGACGCGCTTGATGCTCTACCACTGAGCTACCACGATAGCTATCACCCCAGTCACTTTATGAAAATTCTACGTGAATTAAACATGGGAGTGTCAGTCTGCGCCACCAGTAGCCATGGTGGCGAGTGTAGCAAATTCTTATGAGCCTATTTGGCGTCACGTAGCACGTGAACCCATTACGAGTGGCAGCTGACCAATAGTCCCTCGTATACAACCTAAAGGCACTAAGTTTGCCAGTACGAGACCCTCTTTGAAGAAGTAAGAAAAGAAGTGTATGCTTAAGGGCTCGTTTTCCTGTGTTTTTACACAATAATAGTGAGATCTTACAGACAGTAATGCCCAGGAAAGTATAGGGGAAGATATTAAACTGAATTGTAATAGAAATGTGAAGAAAAGTGGGTGAAAATATAACTTGCCGTTGGCAGGCTCCGAACCTGCGGCCTTCGAATGACTTGCTTAAAGCTCTACCACTGACCTACCACGACAGCTATCCCCCCAGCCACTTGATGGGGTATATATGTGAATTAAACATGGGAGTGTCAGTAAGCGCCACCAGTAGCCATGGCGCCGAGTGTAGCACACTCTTATGAGCTCTATTTGGCGTCACGTAGCGCGTGAACTTATTATGAGTGGGCAGCTGACCAATAGTCCCTCGTATAAATCCTAAAGGCTCTAAGTCTGCCAGTACGAGACCCTCGTTAATGAATGAAGGAAAAAAGTCTATGCTTAAGAGCTCGTGTTTCTGTGTTTTTACACAATATTAATGAGATCTATCAGACAATAATGCCAAGTAAAGTACAGGGGAAGATATTAGACCGAATTGTAATGTAAATATGAAGAAAAAAGGGTGAAAGATAACTTGCCATGGGCAGGATCCAAACCTGCGACCTTCGAATGACGCGCTCGATGCTCTGCCACTCAGCTACCACTACAGCTATCCCCCCAGCCACATTATGGGGTTTATATGTGAATTAAACTTGGGAGTGTCAGTCAGCGCCACCAGTAGCCGTGGCGGCGAGTGTAGCCCACTCTTATGAGCCTATTTGGCGTCGCGTAGCACGTGAACTTATTACGAGTGGGCAGATGACCAATCGTCCCTCGTATACAACCTAAAGGCACTAAGTCCGCCAGTACGAGACCCTCGTTATTGAATTAAGGAAAGAAGTGTAGACTTCAGGGCTCGCTTTTTTGTGTTTTACACAATATAATGAGATCTACACGACAATAATGCCAAGTAAAGTACAGGGGAAGATATTAGACCGAACTGTAATGTAATATGAAGAAAAGTGGGGTGAAAAGATAACTTGCCGTTGGCAGGCTCCGAACTGCGCCTTCGATGACGCGCTTGAAACTCTATACCACTGACCTACCACGACAGCTATCCCCCCAGCCACTTTAAGGCGTATAATGTGAATTAAACTTTGGAGTGTCAGTCAGCGCCACCAGTAGCTGTGGCGGCGAGTGTAGCCCACTCTTTTGGCCTATTTGGCGTTGCGTAGCACGTGAACCTAATACGAGTGGGCAGCTGACCAATCGTCCCTCGTATACAACCTAAAGGCACTAAGTCTGCCAGTACGAGACCTCGTTAATGAATGAAGGAAAGAAGGTATACTTCATGCTCGCTTTTTTGTTTTTTAAACAACAATAATATTGAGATATAACGACAATATTGCCAAGAAAGTATAGGGGAAGATATTAGACCGAAGTGTAATGTAAATATGAAAAAAGTGGGTGAAAAGATCACTTGCCGTGGGCAGGGCTCCGACCTGCGGCCTTAGAATGACGCGCTCGATGCTCTACCACTGAGCTACCTTGACAGCTATCCCCCCAGCCACTTTATGGGGTTTATATGTGAATAAACATGGGATTTCAGTAAGCGCCACCAGTAGCCATGGCGGCCGACTGTAGCACACTCTTATGGACTCTATTTGGCGTCACATAGCGCGTGAACTTATTAAGAGTGGGCAGATGACCAATAGTCCCTCGTATTATCCTAAAGGCTCTAAGGTCTGCCAGTACGAGACCCTCGTTAATGATTAAGGAAAGAAGTGTATACTTAAGGGCTCGCTTTTCTGTGTTTTTACACAATAATAGTGAGATCTTACAGACAGTAATGCCAAGAAAAGTATAGGGGAAGATATAAACTGAATCGTAATAGAATGTGAAGAAAAGTGGTTAAAAGATAACTATCCGTTGGCAGGCTCCGAACCTGCGGCCTTCGAATGACGCGCTTGAAGCTCTACCACTGACCTACCACAACAGCTATCCCCCAGCCACTTTATGGGGGTACATATGTGAATTAAACATGGGAGTGTCAGTAAGCGCCACCAGTAGCCATGGCGCCGAGTGTAGCACACTCTTATGAGCTCTATTTGGCGTCACGTAGCTGGTTAACTTATTATGAGTGGGCAGCTGACCAATAGTCCCTCGTATACATCCTAAAGGCTCTAAGTCTGCCAGTACCAGACCCTCGTTAATGATGCATGAAGAAGTGTATGCTTAAGGGCTCGTTGTTCTGTGTTTTTACACAGTAATAATGAGATCTAACAGACAATAATGCCAAGTAAAGTACAGGGGAAGATATTAGACCGAACTGTAATGTAAATATGAAGAAAAGTGGGTGAAAAGATACTTGCCGTTGGCAGGCTCCGAACCTGCGGCCTTCGAATGACGCGCTTGAAGCTCTACCACTGACCTACCACGACAGCTATCCCCCCAGCCACTTTATGGGGTTTATATGTGAATTAAACATGGGAGTTTCAGTAAGCGCCACCAGTAGCCATGGCGCCGAGTGTAGCACACTCTTATGAGCTCTATTTGGCGTCACATAGCGCGTGAACTTATTACGAGTGGGCAGCTGACCAATAGTCCCTCGTATACATCCTAAAGACTCTAAGTCTGCCAGTACGAGACCCTCGTTAATGAATGAATGAAAGAAGTGTATGCTTAAGGGCTCGTTTTTCTGTGTTTTTACACAATAATAATGAGATCTAACAGACAATAATGCCAAGTAAAGTACAGGGGAAGATATTAGACCGAACTTTATTGTAAATATGAAGAAAAAGGGTGAAAGATAACTGGCCGTGGGCAGGATCCGAACCTGCAACCTTCGAATGACGCACTCGATGCTCTACCACTCAGCTACCACGACAACTATCCCTCCAGCCACTTTATGGGGTTTATATGTGGTTTAAACTTGGGAGTGTCAGTCAGCGCCAGCGTAGCCATGGCGGCGAGTGTAGCACACTCTAATGAGCCTATTTGGCTCACGTAGCACGTGAACTTATTACGAGTGGGCAGCTGACCAATAGTCTCTCGTATACAACCTAAATCCACTAAGTCTGCCAGTACGAGACCCTCGTTAATGAATTAAGGAAAGAAGTGTATACTTAAGGGCTCGCTTTTCTGTGTTCTTACACAATATTAATGAGATATAACAGACAATGATGCCAAGGAAAGTATAGTGGATGATAATAGACCGAAGTCTTATGTAAATATGAAGAAAAGAGGGTGAAAAGATAACTTGCCATGGGCAGGATTCAAACCTGCGACCTTCGAATGACGCGCTCGATGCTCTACCACTCAGCTACCACTACAGCTATCCCCCCAGCCACTTTATGGGGTTTATATGTGAATTAAACTTGGGAGTGTCAGTCAGCGCCACCAGTAGCCGTGGCGGCGAGTGTAGCCCACTCTTATGAGCCTATTTGGCGTCGCGTAGCACGTGAACTTATTACGAGTGGGCAGATGACCAATCGTCCCTCGTATACAACCTAAAGGCACTAAGTCCGCCAGTACGAGACCCTCGTTATTGAATTAAGGAAAGAAGTGTATACTTCAGGGCTCGCTTTTTTGTGTTTTTACACAATAATAATGAGATCTAACAGACAATAATGCCAAGTAAAGTACAGGGGAAGATATTAGACCGAACTGTAATGTAAATATGAAGAAAAGTGGGTGAAAAGATAACTTGCCGTTGGCAGGCTCCGAACTGCGGCCTTCGAATGACGCGCTTGAAACTCTACCACTGACCTACCACGACAGCTATCCCCCCAGCCACTTTAAGGCGTATAAATGTGAATTAAACTTGGGAGTGTCAGTCAGCGCCACCAGTAGCTGTGGCGGCGAGTGTAGCCCACTCTTTTGAGCCTATTTGGCGTTGCGTAGCACGTGAACCTAATACGAGTGGGCAGCTGACCAATCGTCCCTCGTATACAACCTAAAGGCACTAAGTCTGCCAGTACGAGACCCTCGTTAATGAATGAAGGAAAGAAGTGTATACTTCAGGGCTCGCTTTTTTGTGTTTTTACACAATAATATTGAGATATAACCGACAATATTGCCAAGAAAAGTATAGGGGAAGATATTAGACCGAAGTGTAATGTAAATATGAAAAAAGTGGGTGAAAAGATAACTTGCCGTGGGCAGGCTCCGAACCTGCGGCCTTCGAATGACGCGCTCGATGCTCTACCACTGAGCTACCTTGACAGCTATCATCCCAGCCACTTTATGGGGTTTATATGTGAAATAAACATGGGAGTTTCAGTAAGCGCCACCAGTAGCCATGGCGCCGACTGTAGCACACTCTTATGAGCTCTATTTGGCGTCACATAGCGCGTGAACTTATTAAGAGTGGGCAGATGACCAATAGTCCCTCGTATATATCCTAAAGGCTCTAAGTCTGCCAGTACGAGACCCTCGTTAATGAATTAAGGAAAGAAGTGTATACTTAAGGGCTCGCTTTCCTGTGTTTTTACACAATAATAGTGAGATCTTACAGACAGTAATGCCAAGAAAAGTATAGGGGAAGATATAAACTGAATCGTAATAGAAATGTGAAGAAAAGTGGGTTAAAAGATAACTTGCCGTTGGCAGGCTCCGAACCTGCGGCCTTCGAATGACGCGCTTGAAGCTCTACCACTGACCTACCACAACAGCTATCCCCCAGCCACTTTATGGGGTACATATGTGAATTAAACATGGGAGTGTCAGTAAGCGCCACCAGTAGCCATGGCGCCGAGTGTAGCACACTCTTATGAGCCTATTTGGCATCACGTAGCACGTGAACCTATTACGAGTGGGAAGCTGACCAATCGTCCCTCGTATACAACCTAAAGGCACTAAGTCTGCCAGTACGAGACCCTCGTTAATGAATGAAAAAAAGAAATGTATACTTGAGGGCTTGTTTTTCTGTGTTTTTACACAAATATAATGAGATCTAACAGACAATAATGCCAAGTTAAGTACAGGGGAAGATATTAGACCGAATTGTAATGTAAATATGAAGAAAAAAGGGTGAAAAGATAACTTGCCGTGGGCAGGATCCAAACCTGCAACCTTCAAATGACGCGCTCGATGCTCTACCACTCAGCTACCACGACAGCTATCCCTCCAGCGACTTTATGGGGTTTCTATGTGAATTAAACTTGGGAGTGTCAGTCAGCGCCAGCAGTAGCCATGGCGGCGAGTGTAGCACACTCTTATGAGCCTATTTGGTGTCGCGTAACACGTGAACCTATTACGAAAGGGCAGCTGACCAATCGTCCCTCGTATACAACCTAAAGGCACTAAGTCTGCCAGTACGAGACCCTCGTTAATGAATTAAGGAAAGAAGTGTATAGTTAAGGGCTCGCTTTTTTGTGTTTTTACACAATAATATTGAGATATAACAGACAATATTGCCAAGGAAAGTGTAGGGGAAGATATTAGACCGAAGTGTAATGTAAATATGAAGAAAAGTGGGTGAAAAGATAACTTACCGTGGGCAGGCTCCGAACCTGCGGCCTTCGAATGACGCGCTCGATGCTCTACCACTGAGCTGCCTCGAGAGCTATCCCCCAGCCACTTTATGGGGTTTATATGTGAATTAAACATGGGAGTTTCAGTAAGTGCCACCAGTAGTCATGGCGCCGAGTGTAGCACACTCTTATGAGCTCTATTTGGCGTCACATAGCGCGTGAACTTATTACGAGTGGGCAGCTGACCAATAGTCCCTCGTATATATCCTAAAGGCTCTAAGTCTGCCAGTACGAGACCCTCGTTGATGAATTAAGGAAAGAAGTGTATGCTTAAGGGCTCGTTTTTCTGTGTTTTTACACAATAATAATGAGATCTTACAGACAGTAATGCCAAGGAAAGTATAGGGGAAGATATTAAACTGAATTGTAATAGAACTGTGAAGAAAAGTGGGTGAAAAGATAACTTGCCGTTGGCAGGCTCCGAACCTGTGGCCTTCGAATGACTTGCTTGAAGCTCTACCACTGACCTACCACGACAGCTATCCCCCCAGCCACTTGATGGGGTATATATGTGAAATAAACATGGGAGTGTCAGTAAGCGCCACCAGTAACCATGGC
>NW_023609306.1:0-22380 GCF_013339725.1 Rhipicephalus microplus | reverse complement strand
ACCTCCAACCTTTCGGTTAACAGCCGATCGCGCTAGCCAATTGCGCCACGAAGACAGTCCTGCTCCACTCTCCCCACCATCAGAACATATCTTCAAGCTATCAGCGCAAAGAAAAAGCAACAAGCCCTCCCGGAGGGCTCGAAACTCTAACCTTTCAGTTAACAGCCGATCGCGCTAGCCATTGCGCCCACGGAGACAGTCCTGCTCCACTCTCACCACCATCAGAACATATCTTCAAGCTATCCAGCCTCAAAGAAAAAAAAGCGGCCGCACCACCACCGGGTGATCGTCGAACTCAACTTTCGTGTTAACAGCCGATCGCGCTAGCCAATTGCAGCCACGGTAGACAGTCCTGCTTCACTGCTCACCACCATCGAGAACATATCTTCAAAGAGCTATCAGCCCAAGAAAAAAAAGCGCCGCCACAATCACCCGGGTGGCTCGAACCTCCACCTTTCGGTTAACAGATCCGATCGCGTCTAAGCCAGTGCGCCATGGAGATCAGTTGCCGCTCCACTCTCACCACCATCACAACATATCTTCAAAGCTATCAGCCCAAAGAAAAAAAGCAGCACGCACACACGCCGGATGGGCTCGAAACTCCAACCGTATCCGTTAACAGCCGAATCGCGCTAGCCCAATTCGCGCCACGGAAGACAGTCGCTCCTCGCCCACCCTCACCACCATCAGAACAGATCTTCAAAGCTATCAGCCCCAAAGAAAAAAAGCGTCCGCATCATCACCGGGTAGGGCTTCGAAACGTCCAAGCTTTCGGATAACAGCCGATCGCGCTAGCCAATTGCGCCACGGAGACAGTCCTGCTCCACTCTCACCACCATCAGAACATATCTTCAAAGCTATCACGCCAAAGAAAAAAAAGGCGCCGCACCACCACCGGGTGGGCTCGAACCTCCACTTTCGGTTAACAGCCGATCGCGCTAGCCAATTGCGCCACGGAGACAGTCGTGCTCCACTCTCACCACCATCAGAACATATCTTCAGAAGCTATCAGCCCAAAGAAAAAAAGCGCCGCACCACCACCGGGTGGCTCGAACCTCCAACCTTTCGGTTAACAGCCGATCGCGCTAGCCAATTGCGCCACGGAGACAGTCTTGCCCACCTCACCACCATCAGAACATATCTTCAAAGCTATCAGCGCAAAGAAAAAAGCAACACACCACTCCCGGGAGGGCTCGAACCTCCAACTTTCGGTTAACAGCCGATCGCGCTAGCCACTTGCGCCACGGAGACAGTCCTGCTCCACTCTCACCACCATCAGAACATATCTTCAAAGCTATCAGCCCAAAGAAAAAAAAGCGCCCGCACCACCACCGGGTGGGCTCGAACCTCCAACCTTTCGGTTAACAGCCGATCGCGCTAGCCAATTGCGCCACGGAGACAGTCCTGCTCCACTCTCACCACCATCAGAACATATCTTCAAAGCTATCAGCCGCAAAGAAAAGAAAGTGCCGCACAACCACCGGGTAGGGCTCGAAGACCTCCAACCTTTCGGTTACCAGCCGATCGCGCTAGCCCAATTGCGCCACGGAGACAGTCATGCTCCACTCTCACCACCATCAGAACATGATCATTCAGAGCTATCAGCCCAAGAAAAAAAAAGCGCCGCACCACCACGGTTGGCTCGAACCTCCAAACCTTTCGGTTAACAGCCGATCACGCGTAGCCAATTGCGCCACGGAGACAGTCCTGCTCCACTCTCACCACATTCAAACATATCTTCAAAGCTATCACCCAAAGAAAAAAAAGCGCCGCACCACACACTGTGGCGAGAACCCTCCAACTTTTCTGTTAACAGCCGATCGCGCTAGCCAATTGCGCCCACGGAGACAGTCCTGCTCCACTCTCCACCACCATCAGAACATATCTTCAAAGCTATCAGCCCAAAGAAAAAAAAGCGCGCCAGCACCACCACTGGTGGGCTCGAACCTCCAACCTTTCGGTTAACAGCCGATCACGCTAGCCAATTGCCCACGGAGACAGTCTGCTCCACTCTCACCACCGTCAGAACATTTCTTCAGAGCTATCACGACAAAGAAAAAAAAGCGCCGCACCACCACCGGGTGGGCTCGAACCTCCAACCTTTCGGTTAACAGCCGATCGAACAGCCCAATTGCGCCACGGAAGACAGTCGTGCTCCACTCTCACCACCATCAGAACATATCTTCAGAGCTATCAGCCCAAAGAAAAAAGGCCACACCACCACCGGGTGGGCTCGAACGTCCGACCTTTCGGTTAACAGCCGACCGCGCTAGCCAATTGCGCCACGGAGACAGTCCTGCTCCACTCTCACCACCATCAGAACATATCTTCAAAGCTATCAGCGCAAAGAAAAAAGCAACACAGACCACTCCCGGGAGGGCTCGAAACTCCACCTTTCGTTAACAGCCGATCGCGCAGCCAATTGCGCCACGGAGACAGTCCGTGCTCTACACTATCACCACCATCAGAACATTCTTCCAAACAGCTATCAGCCCAAAGAAAGAAAAGCTCCATACCACTACTGGTTGGGCTTGAACCTCCAACCTTTTGGTTAACATTTCGATCGCGCTAGACATTGCGCCATGGAGACGTCCTTCTCACTCTCACCACCATCAGAACATATCTTCAATGCTAATCAGCCCAAAGAACAAAAGTGCCGCACCACAACCGGTGGGCTCGAACCTCAACTTTCGTTTACATCCGATCGCGCTACCAATTGCCGCCACGGAGAAAGTCCTGCTACACTCTGACCACCATCAGAACATATCTTCAGAGCTATCACACCGCAAAGAAAAAAACTCCGCACCACCAACCGGGGGGGGCTCGAACCTCCACCTTTCTGGTTAACAGCCGATCGCGCTAGCCAATGTGCGCCACGGAGACAGTCCGTGCTCCACTCTCACCACCATCAGAACATATCTTCAAAGCTATCAGCGCAAAGAAAAAAGCACCACACCACCTCCCGGGAGGGCTCGAACCTCCAACATTTCGGTTAACAGCCGATCGCGCTAGCCAATTGCGCCACGGAGACAGTCTGCTCCACTCTCACCACCATCAGAACATTCTTCAAAGCTATCAGCCCAAGAAAAAAAAGCGCCGCACCACCACCGGTGGGCTCGAACCTCCGACCTTTCGGTTAACAGCCGATCGCGCTAGCCAATTGCGCCACGGAGACAGTCCTGCTCCACTCTCACCACCAGTCAGAACATATCTTCAAGCTATCAGCCCAAAGAAAAAAAAGCGCCGCACCACCACCGAGGTGGGCTCGAACCTCCAACCTTTCGGTTAACAGCCGATCAGCGCTAGCCAATTGCGCCACGGAGACAGTCCTGCTCCACTTCACACACCATCAGAACATATCTTCAAAGCTATCAGCGCAAAGAAAAAAGCAAACGCCCACCCCGGGAGGCTCGAAACTCCAACCTTTCGGTTAACAGCCGATCGCGCTAGCCAATTGCGCCACGGAGACAGATCTGCTCCACTCTCACCACCATCAGAACATATCTTCAAAGCTATCAGCCCAAAGAAAAAAAAAGCGCCGCACCACCACCGGGTGGGCTCGAACTTCCAACCTTTCGGTTAACAGCCGATCGCGCTAGCCAATTGCGCCACGGAGACAGTCCTGCTCCACTCTCACCACCATCAGAACATATCTTCAAAGCTATCAGCCAAAGAAAAAAAAGCGCCGCACCACCACCGGGTGGCTCGAACCTCCAACCTTTCGGTTAACAGCCGATCGCGCTAGCCAATTGCGCCACGGAGACAGTCCTGCTCCACTCTCACCACCATCAGAACATATCTTCAAAGCTATCAGCCCCAAGAAAAAAAAGCGCCGCACAACCACCGGGTGGCTCGAACCTCCAACTTTCGGTTAACAGCCGATCGCGCTAGCCAATTGCGCCACGGAGACAGTCCTGCTCCACTCTCACCACCATCAGAACATATCTTCAAGCTATCAGCCCAAAGAAAAAAAAGCGCCGCACCACCACCGGGGGGCTCGAACCTCCACCTTTCGGTTACAAGCCGATCGCGCTAGCCAATTGCGCCACGGAGACAGTCCTGCTCCACTCTCACCACCATCAGAACATATCTTCAAAGCTATCAGCCCAAAGAAAAAAAAAGCGCCGCACCACCACCGGGTGGGCTCGAACCTCCAACCTTTCGGTTAACAGCCGATCGCGCTAGCCAATTGCGCCACGGAGACAGTCCTGCTCCACTCTCACCACCATCAGAACATATCTTCAAAGCTATCAGCCCAAAGAAAAAAAGCGCCGCACCACCACCGGGTGGGCTCGAACCTCCAACCTTTCGGTTAACAGCCGATCGCGCTAGCCAATTGCGCCACGGAGACAGTCCTGCTCCACTCTCACCACCATCAGAACATATCTTCAAAGCTATCAGCGCAAAGAAAAAAGCAACACACCCACCACCGGGTAGGGCTCGAACCTCCAACCTTCGGTTAACAGCCGATCGCGCTAGCCAATTGGCGCCCGAGAGACAGTCCTGCTCCACTCTCACCACCATCAGAACATATCTTCAAGCTATCAGCCCAAAGAAAAAAAAAGCGCCTGCACCACCACCGGGTGGGCTCGAACCTCCACCTTTCGGTTAACAGCCGATCAGCGCTAGCCAATTGCGCCACGGATACATTCCTTCTCCACTCTCACCACCGTCAGAACTATTCTTCAAAGCTATCAGCCCAAAGAAAAAAAAAGCGACGCACCACCACCGGGTAGGCTCGACCTCCAACCTTTCGGTTAACAGCCGATCGCGCTAGCCAATTGCGCCACGGATGCAGTCCGTGCTCCACTCTCACCACCATCAGCAACATTCTTCAGAGCTATCACCCCAAAGAAAAAAAAAGCGCCGCACCACCACCGAGTTGGCTCGAAACCTCCAACCTTTCGTTAACAGCCGATCGCGCTAGCCAATTGCGCCACGGAGACAGTCCTGCTCCACTCTCACCACCATCAGAACATATCTTCAAAGCTATCAGCGCAAAGAAAAAAAAGCACAGCACCACCACCCGGGATGGGCTCGAAACTCCACCTTTCGGTTAACAGCCGATCGCGCTAGCCAATTGCGCCACGGAGACAGTCCTGCTCCACTCTCACCACCATCAGAACATATCTTCAAAGCTATCAGCCCAAAGAAAAAAAGCGCCGCACCACCAGCCGGGTGGGCTCGAACCTCCAACCTTTCGGTTAACAGCCGATCGCGCTAGCCAATTGCGCCACGGAGACAGTCCTGCTCCACTCTCACCACCATCAGAACATATCTTCAAAGCTATCAGCCCAAAGAAAAAAAAGCGCCGCACCACCACCGGGTGGGCTCGAACCTCCAACCTTTCGGTTAACAGCTGATCGCGCTAGCCGATTGCGCCACGGAGACAGTCCTGCTCCACTCTCACCACCATCAGAACATATCTTCAAAGCTATCACCCAGAAGAAAAAAGAAAGCGCCGCACACACCACCGGGTGGGCTCGAACCTCAACCTTTCGGTTAACAGCCGATCGCGCTAGCCAACTTGCGCTACTGAAGACAGTCCGTGCGTCTCACTCTCTGAACACCATCATAACAGATCTTCAACGCTATCAGCACAAAGAAAAAAAAGCGCCTCACACACCACCCGGGATGGGCTCAACAATCCAACCTTTCGGTTAACAGCCGATCGCGCTAGCCAACTTGCGCCACGGAGACAGTCCGTGCTCCACTCTCACCACCATCAGAACATATCTTCAAAGCTATCAGCCCAAAGAAAAAAAAGCGCCGCACCACCACCGGGTGGGCTCGAACCTCCAGACCTTTTCGGTAACAGCCGATCGCGCTAGCCATTGCGCCATCGGGAGACAGTCCTGCTCCACTCTCACCACCATCAGAACTATCTTCAAAGCTATCAGGCCCAAAGAAAAAAAAGCGCCGGCACCACCACCGGGTGGGCTCGAACCTCCAACTTTTCGGTAACAGCCGATCGCGCTAGCCAATTGCGCCACGGAGACAGTCCTGCTCCACTCTCACCACCATCAGAACATATCTTCAAAGCTATCAGCCCAAAGAAAAAAGCACCGCACCACCACCGGATGGGCTCGAACCTCCAACCTTTCGGTTAACAGCCGATCGCGCTAGCCAATTGCGCCACGAGACAGTCCTGCTCCACTCTCACCACCATTCAGAACTATCTTCAAAGCTATCAGCCCAAGAAAGAAAGAAAAAGCGCAGCACACCACCGGGTAGGGCTTGAACCTCAACTTTCGGTTAACAGCCGATCGCGCTAGCCAATTGCGCCACGGAGACAGTCCTTGCTCCACTCTCACCACCATCAGAGAACATATCTTCAAAGCTATCATCCCAAAGAAAAAAAAAGCGCACCACCACCCACTGGAGGGCTCGAACCTCAACCTTTCGGTTAACAGCCGATCGCGCTAGCCAATTGCGCCACGGAGACAGTCTTGCTCCACTCTCACCACCATCAGAACATATCTTCAAAGCTATCAGCCCAAAGAAAAAAAAGCGCCGCACCACCACCGGGTGGGCTCGAACCTCCAACCTTTCGGTTAACAGCCGATCGCGCTAGCCAATTGCGCCACGGAGACAGTCCTGCTCCACTCTCACCACCATCAGAACATATCTTCAAAGCTATCAGCCCAAAGAAAAAAAAGCGCCAGCACCACCACCGGGTGGGCTCGAACCTCCAACCTTTTCGGTTAACAGCCGATCGCGCTAGCCAATTGCGCCACGGAGACAGTCCTGCTCCACTCTCACCACCATCAGAACATATCTTCAAGCTATCAGCCCAAAGAAAAAAAAGCGCCGCACCACCACCGGGTGGGCTCGAACCTCCAACCTTTTCGGTTAACAGCCGATCGCGCTAGCCAATTGCGCCACGGAGACAGTCCTGCTCCACTCTCACCACCAGTCAGAACATATCTTCAAAGCTATCAGCCCAAAGAAAAAAAGCGCCAGCACCACCACCGGTGGGCTCGAACCTCCAACCTTTCGGTTAACAGCCGATCGAACAGCCATTGCCCCACGGAGACAGTCGTGCTCCACCTGACCACCGTCAGAACATTTCTTCAGAGCTACCCCAAAGAAAAAAAAGCGCCGCCCCACCACCTGGTTGGCTCGAACCTCCAACCTTTCGGTTAACAGCCATCGCGCTAGCCAATTGCTCCACGAAGACAGTCCTGCTCCACTCTCACCACCATCAGAACATATTCAAACTATCAGCGCAAAGAAAAAGCAACAAGCCACTCCCGGAGGGCTCGAAACTCTAACCTTTCAGTTAACAGCCGATCGCGCTAGCCAATTGCGCCACGGAACAGTCCTGCTCCACTCTCACCACCATTAGAACATATCTTCAGATCTATCAGCCCAAAGAAAAAAAGCGCCGCACCACCACGGGTGGGCTCGAACCTCCAACTTTCGGTTAACAGCCGATCGCGCTAGCCAATTGCGCCACGGAGACAGTCCTGCTCCACTCTCACCACCGTCAGAACATTTCTTCAGAGCTATCAGCGCAAAGAAAAAGCAACACACCACTCCCGGGAGGGCTCGAACCTCCAACCTTTCGGTTAACAGCCGATCGCGCTAGCCAATTGCGCCACGGAGACAGTCGTGCTCCACTCTCACCACCATCAGAACATTATCTTCAAGCTATCAGCCCAAAGAAAAAACGCGCCGCACCACCACCCGGGTGGGCTCGAACCTCCAACCGTTTCGGTTAACAGGCCGATCGCGCTAGCCAATTGCGCCACGAGACAGTCCTGCTCCACTCTCACCACCATCAGAACATATCTTCAAAGCTATCAGCCCAAAGAAAAAAAAGCGCCGCACCACCACCGGGTGGGCTCGAAACTCCAACCTTTCGGTTAACAGCCGATCGCGCTAGCCAATTGCGCCACGGAGACAGTCCTGCTCCACTCTCACCACATCAGAACATATCTTCAAAGCTATCAGCCCAAAGAAAAAAAGCGCCGCACCACCACCGGGTGGGCTCGAACCTCCAACTTTTCGGTTAACAGCCGATCGCGCTAGCCAATTGCGCCACGGAGACAGTCCTGCTCCACTCTCACCACCATCAGAACATATCTTCAAAGCTATCAGCCCAAAGAAAAAAAAGCGCCGCACCACCACCGGGTGGGCTCGAACCTCAACCTTTCGGTTAACAGCCGATCGCGCTAGCCAATTGCGCCACGGAGACAGTCGTGCTCCACTCTCACCACCATCAGAACATATCTTCAAAGCTATCAGCGCAAAGAAAAAAGCAACACACCACTCCAGGAGGGCTCGAACCTCCAACCTTTCGGTAACAGCCGATCGCGCTAGCCAATTGCGCCACGGAGACAGTCCTGCTCCACTCTCACCACCATCAGAACATATCTTCAAAGCTATCAGCCCAAAGAAAAAAAGCGCCGCACCACCACCGGGATGGGCTCGAACCTCCAACCTTTCGGTTAACAGCCGATCGCGCTAGCCAATTGCGCCACGGAGACAGTCCTGCTCCACTCTCACCACCATCAGAACATATCTTCAAAGCTATCAGCCCAAAGAAAAAAAAGCGCCGCACCACCACCGGGTGGGCTCGAACCTCCAACCTTTCGGTTAACAGCCGATCGCGCTAGCCAATTGCGCCACGGAGACAGTCCTGCTCCACTCTCACCACCATCAGAACATATCTTCAAAGCTATCAGCCCAAAGAAAAAAAAGCGCCGCACCACCACCGGGTGGGCTCGAACCTCCAACCTTTCGGTTAACAGCCGATCGCGCTAGCCAATTGCGCCACGGAGACAGTCCTGCTCCACTCTCACCACCGTCAGAACATTCTTCAGAGCTATCAGCCCAAAGAAAAAAAAGCGCCACCACCACCGGGTGGGCTCGAACCTCCAACCTTTCGGTTAACAGCCGATCGCGCTAGCCAATTGCGCCACGGAGGACAGTCCTGCTCCACTCTCACCACCATCAGAACATATCTTCAAAGCTATCAGCCCAAAGAAAAAAGCGCCACACCACCCCGGTGGGCTCGAACCTCCAACCTTTCGGTTAACAGCCGATCGCGCTAGCCAATTGCGCCACGGAGACAGTCCTGCTCCACTCTCACCACCATCAGAACATATCTTCAAAGCTATCAGCGCAAAGAAAAAAAAGCGCCAGCACCACCCCGGGTGGGCTCGAAACTCCAACCTTTCGGATTAACAGCCGATCGCGCTAGCCAATTGCGCCACGGAGACAGTCCTGCTCCACTCTCACCACCATCAGAACATATCTTCAAAGCTATCAGCGCAAAGAAAAAAGCCACACCACCACCGGGAGGGCTCGAAACTCTAACCTTTCGGTAACAGCCGATCGCGCTAGCCAATTGCGCCACGGAGACAGTCCTGCTCCACTCTCATCACCATCAGAACATATCTTCAAAGCTATCAGCCCAAAGAAAAAAAGCGCCGCACCACCACCGGGTGGGCTCGAACCTCCAACTTTCGGTTAACAGCCGATCGCGCTAGCCAATTGCGCCACGGAGACAGTCCTGCTCCACTCTCACCACCATCAGAACATATCTTCAAAGCTATCAGCGCAAAGAAAAAAGCAACACACCACTCCGGGAGGGCTCGAACCTCCAACCTTTCGGTTAACAGCCGATCGCGCTAGCCAATTGCGCCACGGAGACAGTCCTGCTCCACTCTCACCACCATCAGAACATATCTTCAAAGCTATCAGCCCAAAGAAAAAAAAGCGCCGCACCACCACCGGGTGGGCTCGAACCTCCAACCTTTCGGTTAACAGCCGATCGCGCTAGCCAATTGCGCCACGGAGACAGTCCTGCTCCACTCTCACCACCATCAGAACATATCTTCAAAGCTATCAGCCCAAAGAAAAAAAGCCGCACCACCACCGGGTGGGCTCGAACCTCCAACCTTTCGGTTAACAGCCGATCGCGCTAGCCAATTGCGCCACGGAGACAGTCCTGCTCCACTCTCACCACCATCAGAACATATTGTTACGTGAGTAACGAGACAAAGTATTGCGAATATATTCGAAAAATATATTTGCAAGAGCGGTTGCAGCACTGGCCAGTCTGGCTCCGAGCTCGAGCAGCCAGCGAGCCTCCTCTTCTTCGTCGGGCGCACACGCGCATTCGCACTATGGTTTGTGGCAGCCTACAGGTAGCATATAACCCCCGTCGGCAAAGGCGCCGTCTCGGCGCATCTAGATGTCAAGATCATTGGGCGAGTGGTACTGCTTCAGGCGTGCGACGTGTACGATGTCGCTGGCCCTAGGGGTGGATGAAGACGGCGAGGCAGCAGGAGTGATTTCATAAGTGACGGGAGTCACCTCACGAAGCACTCTGTAGGGCCCTGTGTACCGAGAGAGCAGCTTGTCAGACAGGCCAACGTGCCTGGTCGGAGACCACAGCAGAACCAACGAACCGGGCGAAAAGTGCACATCGCGGTGTCGTTGGTCGTACCGACGCCGTTGGTTTGCTTGGGAGGTCAGAAGGCGAGCACGAGCGGTTTCGCGTGCGTGGGCGGCCCGGCTGATGGCGTCCAGAGCATATTGTGAAGTTGGAGCTGCTGGTAACGGAATCGTCGTATCGAGGGGTAATGTGGGTTCGCGGCCGAACAGCAAGAAAAAAGGGGAGTAACCAGCCGTGTCGTGGCGCGAAGAATTGTAGGCAAATGTCACGTATGGTAAAGCGATGTCCCAGTCAGAGTGATCTGAGGAAACGTACTTTGCAAGCATGTCAGTTAGGGTTCGGTTCAGGCGTTCTGTGAGGCCATTTGTTTGCGGATGGTACGACGTAGTGAGCTTGTGGCGTGTTGCACAAGAGCGTAGAATGTCCGCTATGACTTTCGATAGAAATGTGCGGCCTCGGTCCGTGAGCAGCTGGCGTGGAGCACCATGTTGCAAGATCACGTCGTGTAGAAGAAAATCGGCGACGTCAGTGGCGCAACTTGTTGGAAGGGCGCGTGTGATTGCGTAGCGTGTGGCGTAGTCTGTGGCCACAGCTATCCACCTGTTGCCAGCAGAAGACAGAGGAAAAGGGCCGAGTAAGTCCAAGCCGACGCGAAAGAAAGGTTCAGTAGAAATATCGAGTGGTTGAAGGCGCCCAGCCGGAAGCGTCGATGGTGTTTTGCGGCGCTGACATTCCTCACACGCCGCGACGTATCTTCTGACGGACCGTGCCAGACCTGGCCAATAGAAGCGACGGCGAATCCGGTCGTATGTGCGGGACACACCCAGGTGACCGGCAGTAGGAACGTCATGAAGTTCGTGGAGTACAGCCAAGCGGAGGTGTTTGGGTATGGCAAGCAGCAGAGATGGGCCGTCTGGATGGAAGTTATGCCGGTATAATGTGCCATTCTGGAGTACGAACGAGCGATAGGATCGGTTCGATGGGGAGGAGTCGAGGCGCTCAATGATAGCTCGTAGGGCTGCATCACGGCGTTGCTCGTCGGCTATGTGGTTCAGTTGAGAAACGGAGCACACGCAGGCGTCGTTGTCAGGTATGGTGGCCGATGGGTCAACTGGATAGCGAGAAAGGCAATCGGCGTCCTGGTGCAGGCGTCCAGACTTGTATATCACAGAAAAGGTGTATTCTTGCAGTCGCAGAGCCCAGCGACCAAGTCGACCTGTAGGATCTCTTAAGGATGAAAGCCAGCAGAGCGCGTGGTGGTCGGTGACGACGGAAAAGTGAGTGCCATATAAATATGGACGGAATTTTGAGACCGCCCAGACAAGAGCAAGGCATTCTCGCTCTGTGATCGAATAGTTACGCTCTGCAGGTGTAAGGAGGCGGCTAGCATACGCGATAACGCGGTCGTGTCCCTGTTGGCATTGGGCGAGAACGGCTCCGATACCGTGACCACTGGCATCAGTTCGGACCTCAGTTCGGGCAGATGGGTCAAAGTGGGCGAGGATAGGGGGCGTCGTCAAAAGTGTTATGAGGTGAGAGAAGGCGGCAGCTTGAGTGGACCCCCACGAAAATGGAACGCCTTTCTTCAAAAGATCGGTAAGTGGTTGGGCGATTGCCGCAAAATCTTTCACGAACCGCCTAAAGTAGGAGCAAAGTCCCACAAAGCTCCGGACATCTTTGGCGGATTGGGGTACTGGGAAATTCGTGACGGCACGAATTTTCTCAGGGTCCGGTCTCACACCAGAAGCATCGACAAGGTGGCCCAGCACGGTAATCTGTCGGCGGCCGAAGTGACACTTCGAGGAGTTCAACTGGAGGCCAGCTTTGCGGAAGACGTCGAGAATGGCCGACAGACGCTCAAGGTGGGTCTCAAACGTAGGTGCAAATACGAGGACGTCGTCTAGGTAACACAGGCATGTTGACCATTTGAACCCGTGTAGCAGAGAGTCCATCATACGTTCGAACGTGGCGGGGGCATTGCATAGGCCGAAGGGCATAACCTTGAATTGGTATAGGCCATCTGGAGTGATGAAGGCGGTCTTTTCTTGGTCTTTCTCGTCTACGGCAATCTGCCAATAACCAGAACGAAGGTCGATGGATGAAAAGTAGCGTGCGCCGTGGAGACAATCGAGGGCGTCATCAATACGTGGTAAAGGATACACGTCCTTTTTGGTGATTCGATTTAGATGCCGGTAATCGATGCAAAAACGCCATGTGTTGTCCTTCTTTTTAACCAGGACGACGGGTGACGCCCATGGGCTTGATGAGGGCTCAATAATGCCTTTAGTTAACATCTTATTCACTTCAGCTTGAATAATCTGGCGCTCCGACGCGGACACGCGATACGGTCGACGGTGAATGGGAGCAGCATCACCGGTGTTGATGCGGTGCTTTACAAGAGAAGTTTGGCCGAGTGGGCGGTCGTCAAGGTCGAAGATGTCACGGTAGGAAGCTAGAAGGCGTGCGAGAGCGGCTGATTGCGCTGGGGGAAGGTCAGGGTCGATCATGGGACGTATTGACATGTCGAGGCATGTGGCATCGAGTGGGCGACAAGGAAAATTGGGGCATGCGTCGGCTGCGAAAGTGGTGACGTGATCATCGGCTAAGGACCGCAACGTGGCAATTAGGATGCCTTCAGGGAGGACTTGCTTTGTGAAGCCGAAATTTATGACGGGTAGACGGGTCCGGTTGGAGGCTACAGTTACGATGCAGTGAGGGACGGTGACGTCACGTGCCAGTAGGACATCAGGAATCGGCGTGACGATGTAATTCCCATCCAATACGGGTGAGGTCGTGGCGAATTCGGTGAATGTGAGGGCTTTAGGCGGTAAGCGGAGGAAGTCTGTGGCAGAAAGGCCGTGTTGAGGTTCAGGGTGAATATCCGGCTGAAGAGGAAGGTCTAAGCAAAGAGTACCAGCGGAACAGTCGATCAGAGCAGAATGGGTCGACAGGAAGTCCATCCCTAAGATGAGGTCATGAGGACAGTTCTGGAGCACCGTGAATAGAACAGGGATGTAACGGTCGGCGATGCGTATGCGAGCCGTACACATGCCAATGACAGGAACAGTGCCGCCATCGGCCACACGTACAGCTTCGGTAGCAGGGGGCGTGAGTACTTTTCTTAAGCGGCGACAAAGATGAACGCTGATTATGGACACATGAGCGCCAGTATCGACTAGTGCCGACAGAGAAATACCGTCCACGTGTACATCGACAAGATTTTTGTTCGTATGAAGCGTCAATGGAGGGTTTGGTTCAGACAGGGATGATGCAGCACTACCTCCAGGGGCTGCACTGTCTAGTTTTCCGTCGGGTACGATGAAAAGTTAGGCGGCGAGTGATGGCGGCGTGGCTGGGGCGACGGGGAACGACGGCGTTGAGGGGACGGAGAACGAGCAGGAAGGCGGCTGTTAGACGTGTCGAAAGCAGGGGCGGTACGGCTGGACGAATACCGGCGAAGATCTTCATATGGGCTATAAGGTGCGAAAAACTGGCTCCTATGTGGCGGCGTCCAGGAGGCACGGCAGTAGCGGGAGACATGTCCAACGCGGTGGCACCGGAAGCAGATCGGTTTGTCGTCAGGAGTTCGCCATTCCGCCGGGTTGCGAGATCGTGGAGCAACAAATGGGTCACGTCGAGGTGCATTAATGGGAATTGGTCTGGAGGAGGGGCAAGAGATGGGGCAAGCATCAGGGAACCCGCGGTTGGCGAATTCTTGTCGTACGACCGCCTGAATAACGGAGATCGCGGGGGTTGTCGGTATCGTATGTTCGAAAGAAGTGGGCTGAAGCGGCGCTGGACTTGCTGCTTCAAGTTCCCGTCGAACGATACGCGTTACACTCTGCTCAAAGGGCGGTGTGACGGTAGAATCGGAGCAGGTGGACGTAGCCGCCGTGTTTGGCAACCGAGAAAAAGGAGGGCGCACCCGACGGCTTTTTGCTGTTTCGAAACGGCGGCATTCTTGAATTACACGGTCGATGGTCGAGACGTTAGTGTACACCAGCAAATTGAAGGCGTCGTCCGCGATCCCCTTCAAAACGTGTCCAACCTTTTCAGCCTCAGACATCGCCTCGTCCACTTTTCGGCAAAGAGCGAGAACTTCTTGGATGTATGACACATACGATTCAGTTGGCGACTGGACACGGGTAGCCAGCTCCTGTCGTGCAGCTGCGTGGCGACCGGTCGGGTCCCCAAAGATGTCACGTAGCTTCTCCTTGAACGTGTCCCAGCTGGTGAGTTCGGACTCATTTGTCTCGTACCAGACACGCGGGGTTCCGTCCAAGTAGAAGAGAACATTAGCGAGCATCATGGTAGGGTCCCAACGGTGAGTTTGACTGACCCGTTCATAAAGGCGAAGCCATTTGTCGACGTCGAGGCCAGGTTGCGCAGAAAATGTCCCGGGATCACGTGGTGTTTGGACGGCGACAAAGGTTGTCGGAGAAGCCGCAGATGATGAAGCGGACGCGTTGTCACTGGAAGCCATGGCGGGAAGCTGGAGGATGCGGCCACTGCGGAGCTGCGTGGTGAGGACGGGGATCGTTCCACCTCCACCAAATATGTTACGTGAGTAACGAGACAAAGTATTGCGAATATATTCGAAAAATATATTTGCAAGAGCGGTTGCAGCACTGGCCAGTCTGGCTCCGAGCTCGAGCAGCTAGCGAGCCTCATCTTCTTCGTCGGGCGCACACGCGCATTCGCACTATGGTTTGTGGCAGCCTACAGGTAGCAATATCTTCAAAGCTATCAGCCCAAAGAAAAAAAAGCCCCGCACCACCAACGGGTGGGCTCGAACCTCCAACTTTTCGGTTAACAGCCGATCACGCTAGCCAATCGCACCACGGAGACAGTCCTGCTCCACTCTCACCACCGTCAGAACATTTCTTCAGAGCTATCAGACAAAAGAAAAAAAGCGCCGCACCACCACCGGGTGGGCTCGAACCTCCAACCTTTCGGTTAACAGCCGATCGAACAGCCAATTGCCCCACGGAGACAGTCGTGCTCCACTCTGACCACCGTCAGAACATTTCTTCAGAGCTATCACCCCAAAGAAAAAAAAGCGCCACCCCACCACCGGGTTGGCTCGAACCTCCAACCTTTCGGTTAACAGCCGATCGCGCTAGCCAATTACGCCACGGAGACAGCCGTGCTCCACACTAACCACCATCAGAACATATCTTCAAAGCTATCAGCGCAAAGAAAAAGCAACACACCACTCCCGGGAGGGCTCGAAACTCCAACCTTTCGGTTAACGGCCGATTCAGCTTGTCAATTGCGCCACGGAGACAGTCTTGCTCCACTCTCACCACCATCAGTACATATGTTCAAAGCTATCAGCCCAAAGAAAAAAAAGCGCCGCACCACCAACGGGTGGGCTCGAACCTCCAACCTGTCAGTTAACACCCGATCGCGCTAGCCAATTGCGCCACGGAGACAGCCGTGCTCCACTCTCACCACCATCAGAACATATCTTCAAAGCTATCAGCGCAAAAAAAAGCAATACACTACTCCCGGGAGGGCTCGAACCTCCAACTGTTCAGCCAATTGTGCCACGGGGACAGTCCTGCTCCACTTTCACTACCGTCAGAACATTTCTTCAGAGCTATCAGCCCAAAGAAAAAAAAGCGCCGCACCACCACCGGGTGGGCTCAAACCTCCAACCTTTCAGTTAACACCGATCGGCTAGCCAATTGCGCCACGGAGACAGCCGTGCTCCACTCTCTCCACCATCAGAACACATCTTCAAAGCTATCAGCGCAAAAAAAAGCAATACACTACTCCCGGGAGGGCTCGAACCTCCAACTGTTCAGCCAATTGTGCCACGGGGACAGTCCTGCTCCACTTTCACTACCGTCAGAACATTTCTTCAGAGCTATCAGCCCAAAGAAAAAAAGCGCCGCACCACCACCGGGTGGGCTCAAACCTCCAACCTTTTGGTTAACAGCCGATCGCGCTAGCCAGTTGCGCCACGGAGACAGTCCGTGCTCCACTCTCACCACCATCAGAACATATCTTCAAAGCTATCAGCGCACAAAAAAGCAACACACCACCCCCGGAGGGCTCGAACCTCCAACTGTTCGGTTAACAGCGAATCGCGCTAGCCAATTGCGCCACGGAGACAGTCCTGCTCCACTCTCACCACCATCAGAAACATATCTTCAAGCTATCAGCCCAAAGAAAAAAAAGCAGCCGCACCACCACCGGGTGGGCTCGAATCTCCAACCTTTCGGTTAACAGCCGACACGCTAGCCATTGCGCCACGGAGACAGTCGCTGCTCCACTCTCACCACAGTCAGAACATATTCTTCGAAGCGATCAGCCCAAAGAAAAAAAGCGCCACACGCACCACCGGGTGGGCTCGAACTCCAACCTTTTCGCGTTAACAGCCGATCCGCTAGCAATTGCCCACGGAGACAGTCCTGCTCCACTCTCACCACCATCAGAACATATCTTCAAAGCTATCAGCCCAAAGAAAAAAAAAGCGCCGCACCACCACCGAGTGGGCTCGAACCTCCAACCTTTCGGTTAACAGCTGATCGCGCTAGCCAATTACGCCACGGAGACAGCCATGCTCCAGACTCACTACCATCAGAACATATCTTCAAAGCTATCAGCCGCAAAGAAAAAGCAACACACCACTCTCGGGAGGGCTGGAAACTCCAACCTTTCGGTTAACAGCCGTTTCAGCTTGTCAATTGCGCCACGGAGACAGTCTTGCTTCACTCTCACCACCATTAGAACATATCTTCAAAGCTATCAGCCCAAAGAAAAAAAAGCGCCGCACCACCACCGGGTGGGCTCGAACCTCCAATCTTTCGGTTAACTTCCGATCGCGCTAGCCAATTGCGCCAAGGAGACAGTCGTGCTCCAATCTCACCACCATCAGAACATATCTTCAAAGCTATCAGCGCAAAGAAAAAAGCCAACACCACTCCCGGGAGGGCTCGAAACCTCCAACTTTTCCGTTAACAACCGATCGCGCTAGCCAATTGCGCCACGGAGACAGTCCTGCTCCACTCTCACCACCGTCAGAACATTTCTTCAGAGCTATCAGCCCAAAGAAAAAAAAAGCGCCGCACCACCACCGGGTGGGCTCGAACCTCCAACCTTTCGGTTAACAGCCGATCGCGCTAGCCAATTGCGCCACGGAGACAGTCCTGCTCCACTCTCACCACATCAGAACATATCTTCAAAGCTATCAGCGCAAAGAAAAAAGCAAACACCCACTCCCGGGAGGGCTCGAACCTCCAACCTTTCGGTTAACAGCCGATCGCGCTAGCCAATTGCGCCACGGAGACAGTCCTGCTCCACTCTCACCACCATCAGAACATATCTTCAAAGCTATCAGCCCAAAAAAAAAAGCGCCGCACCACCACCGTGTGGGCTCGAACCTCCAACCTTTTCGGTTAACAGCCGATCACGCTAGCCAATTGCGCCACGGAGACAGTCCTGCTCCACTCTCACACTACCGTCAGAACATTTCTTCAGAGCTATCAGCCCAAAGAAAAAAAGCGCCGCACCACCACCGGGTGGGCTCAAACCTCCATCCTTTCGGTTAACAGCCATCGCGCTAGCCAATTGCCCACGGAGACAGTCGTGCTCTACTCTCACCACCGTCAGAACATTTCTTCAGAGCTATCACCCCAAAGAAAAAAAAAGCGCCGCCCCACCACCGGGTTGGCTCGAACCTCCAACCTTTCGGTTAACAGCCGATCGCGCTAGCCAATGGCGCCACGAAGACAGTCCTGCTCCACTCTCACCACCATCAGAACATATCTTCAAAGCTATTACCGCAAAGAAAAAAGCAACACACCACTTCCGGGAGGGCTCGACACTCCAACCTTTCGGTTAACAGCCGATCGCGCTAGCCCATTGCGCCACGGAGACAGTCTTGCTCCACTCTCACCATCATCAGAACATATCTTCAAAGCTATCAGCCCAAAGAAAAAAAGCGCCGCACCAACCCCGGGTGGGCTCGAAACTCCAAACTTTCGGTTAACAGCCGATCGCGCTAGCCAATTGCGCCACGGAGACAGTCCTGCTCCACTCTCACCACCATCAGAACATATCTTCAAAGCTATCAGCCCAAAGAAAAAAAGCCAGCACACCACCGGGTGGGCTCGAACCTCCAACCTTTCGGTTAACAGCCGATCGCGCTAGCCAATTGCGCCACGGAGACAGTCCTGCTCCACTCTCACCACCATCAGAACATATCTTCAAAGCTATCAGCCCAAAGAAAAAAAAGCGCCGCACACCACCCGGTAGGCTCGAACCTCCAACTTTTCGGTTAACAGCCGATCGCGCTAGCCAATTGCGCCACGGAGACAGTCCTGCTCCCCTCTCACCACCAGTCAGAACATATCTTCAAAGCTATCAGCCCAAAGAAAAAAAGCGCCGCACCACCACCGGGTGGGCTCGAACCTCCAACCTTTCGGTTAACAGCCGATCGCGCTAGCCATTGCGCCACGGAGACAGTCGTGCTCCACTCTCACCACCAGTCAGAACATATCTTCAAAGCTATCAGGCCAAAGAAAAAAAAGCGCCACAACACCACCGGGTGGGCTCGAAACTCCAACCTTTCGGTAACAGCCGATCGCGCTAGCCAATTGCGCCACGGAGACAGTCCTGCTCCACTCTCACCACCATCAGAACATATCTTCAAAGCTATCAGCCCAAAGAAACAAAAGCGCCGCACCACCACCGAGTGGGCTCGAACCTCCACCTTTCGGTTAACAGCCGATCGCGCTAGCCAATTGCGCCACGGAGACAGTCGTGCTCCACTCTCACCACCATCAGAACATATCTTCAAAGCTATCAGCGCAAAGAAAAAAGCAACATACCACTCTCGGGAGGGCTCGGAAACTCCAACCTTTCGGTTAACAGCCGATTCGCGCTTAGTCCAATTGCGCCACGGAGACAGTCTGCTTCACTCTCACCACCATTAGAATATTTCAAAGCTATCAGCCCAAAGAAAAAAAAGCGCCGCACCACACCGGGTGGGCTCGAACCTCCAACTTTCGGTTAACTTCCGATCGCGCTAGCCAATTGCGCCAAGGAGACAGTCGTGCTCCAATCTCACCACCATCAGAACATAACTTCAAAGCTATCAGCGCAAAGAAAAAAAACAACACGCTACTCCCGGGAGGGCTCAAACCTCCAACTGTTCAGCCAATTGCGCCGCGGGGACAGTCCTGCTCCACTCTCACCACCGTCAGAACATTTCTCCAGAGCTATCAGCCCAAAGAAAAAAAAAGCGCCGCACCACCACCGGGTGGGCTCGAAACTCCAACCTTTCGGTTAACAGCCGCTCGCGCTAGCCAATTGCGCCACGGAGACAGTCCTGCTCCGCTCTCACCATCATCAGAACATATCTTCAAAGCTATCGGCGCAAAGAAAAAAGCAACACGCCACTCCCGGGAGGGCTCGAACCTCCAAATTTTCGGTTAACAAGCCGATCGCGCTAGCCAATTGCGCCACGGAGACAGTCCTGCTCCACTCTCACCACCATTAGAACATATCTTCAAAGCTATCAGCCCAAAAAAAAAAAGCGCCGCACCACCACGGGTGGGCTCGAACCTCCAACTTTTCGGTTAACAGCCGATCACGCTAGCCAATTGCGCCACGGAGACAGTCCTGCTCCACTCTCACCACCGTCAGAACATTTCTTCAGAGCTATCAGCCCAAAGAAAAAAAGCGCCGCACCACCACCGGGTGGGCTCAAACCTCCATCCTTTCGGTTAACAGCCAATCGCGCTAGCCAATTGCCCCACGGAGACAGTCGTGCTCTACTCTCACCACCGTCAGAACATTTCTTCAGAGCTATCACCCAAAGAAAAAAAAAAGCGCCGCCCCACCACCGGGTTGGCTCGAACCTCCAACCTTTCGGTTAACAGCCGATCGCGCTAGCCAATTGCGCCACGGAGACAGTCCTGCTCCACTCTCACCACCATCAGAACATATCTTCAAAGCTATTACCGCAAAGAAAAAAGCAACACACCACTTCCGGGAGGGCTCGACACTCCAACCTTTCGGTTAACAGCCGATCGCGCTAGCCCATTGCGCCACGGAGACAGTTTTGCTCCACTCTCACCATTATCAGAACATATCTTCAAAGCTATCAGCACAAAAAAGCGCCACACCACCACCAAGTGGGCTCGAACCTCTACATTTCGGTAACAGCCGATCGCGCTAGCCAATTGCGCCACGGAGACAGTCGTGCTCAACTCTCATCACCATGAGAACTATCTTCAAAGCTATCAGCGCAAAGACAAAAACAACACATTACTCCCGGGTGGGCTCGAACCTCCAAACGTTCGATTAACAGCCAATCGCGCCAGCCAATTGCGCCACGGAGACAGTCCTGCCCCACTCTCACCACCATCAGAACTATCTTCAAAGCTATCAGCACAAAGAAAAAAAGTGCCGCACCACCACTGGGTGGGCTCGAACCTCCAACCTTTCGGTTAACAGCGATCGCGCTAGCCATTGCGCCACGGAGACAGTCGTGCTCCACTCTCACCACCATCAGAACATATCTTCAAAGCTATCAGCCCAAGAAAAAAAGCGCCGCACCACCACCGGGTGGGCTCGAAACTCCACCTTTCGGTTAACAGCCGATCGCGCTAGCCAATTGCGCCACGGAGACAGTCCTGCTCCACTCTCACCACCATCAGAACATATCTTCAAAGCTATCAGCGCAAAGAAAAAAAGCGCCGCACCACTCCCGGGTGGGCTCGAAACTCCAACCTTTCGGTTAACAGCCGATCGCGCTAGCCAATTGCGCCACGGAGACAGTCCTGCTCCACTCTCACCACCATCAGAACATATCTTCAAAGCTATCAGCGCAAAGAAAAAACAAGTGCGCACCCACCACCGGGATGGGCTCGAAACCTCCAACCTTTCGGTTAACAGCCGATCGCGATAGCCAATTGCGCCACGGAGACAGTCCTGCTCCACTCTCACCACCATCAGAACATATCTTCAAAGCTATCAGCCCAAAGAAAAAAAAGCGCCGCACCACCACCGGGTGGGCTCGAACCTCCAACCTTTCGGTTAACAGCCGATCGCGCTAGCCACTTGCGCCACGGAGACAGTCTGCTCCACTCTCACCACCATCAGAACATTATCTTCAAAGCTATCAGCCCAAAGAAAAAAAACGCCCGCACCACCACTGGGTGGGCTCGAACCTCCAACCTTTCGGTTAACAGCCGATCGCGCTAGCAACTTGCGCCACGGAGGACAGTCGTGCTCCACTCTCACCACCATCAGAACATATCTTCAAAGCTATCAGCGCAAAGAAAAAAAGCAACAACACACTCCGGGAGGGCTCGAAACTCCAACCTTTCGGTTAACAGCCGATCGCGGCTAGCCAATTGCGCCACGGAGACAGTTCCTGCTCCACTCTCACCACCATCAGAACATATCTTCAAAGCTATCAGCCCAAAGAAAAAAAAGCCCCGCACCACCACCGGGTGGGCTCGAAACTCCAAGCTTTCGGTTAACAGCCGATCGCGCAAGCCAATCGCGCCACGGAGACAGTCCTGCTTTACTCTCACCACCATCAGAATATATCTTCAAAGCTATCAGCCCAAAGAAAAAAAAGCGCCGCACCACCACCGGGTGGGCTCGAACCTCCTACCTTTCGGTTAACAGCCTATCGCGCTAGCCAATCGCGCCATGGAGACAGTCGTGCTCCACTCTCACCACCATCAGAACATATCTTCAAAGCTATCAGCCCAAAGAAAAAAAAGCGCCGCACCACACCGAATGGGCTCGAACCTCCAACCTTTCGGTTAACAGCCGATCGCGCTAGCCAATTACGCCACGAGACAGCCGTGCTCCACACTAACCACCATCAGATATATCTTCAAAGCTATCAGCGCAAAGAAAAAAGCAACAAGCCACACCGGGAGGGCTCGAAACTCTAACCTTTCAGTTAACAGCCGATCGCGCTAGCCAATTGCGCCAGGAGG
>NW_023609305.1:0-20115 GCF_013339725.1 Rhipicephalus microplus | reverse complement strand
AGTAAAAGAATGCCGCAATCATTATGAATGCCCCGGAGAAGTTGTAATTATGCCCTACCTACACAGTATTTCTCACAACCTAAAAAAAGTGGGCGCTCGAGCGAATATTAGCATCATGCCTTCGTTTCCAGCGGAAGTCAAGAATGCATCCGTCTTTCAGTGGAACGCCAGAACACTGAAGTCACGCATGTCTGACTTTAGACAGTTTGTATTTGTGAACCACTTCCCCATTATCGTGATTTGTGAACCCAACCTGTGTGCTTCAATCAAGCTGTCAGGATATGAGTGCTTTATGTCCTCCACTCACAGAGACTGCAGCAAAGTTATTGTATTCATGTGCCATGACCTCACTTACGTTCACCACAGAGTCTCGCCTGATGAAAGGAATCAGTATGTGTGCCTTACTGTGAAGAAGGATAAGGTTGCTTTCAAGATTATCGGAGCTTACTTATTTCCATCAAGCCGCCTTGACTGCGAGTGCTTACGCGGTATTCTGACATCGACTCCAAGGCCATGGGTGATCACTGGCGACTTCAATGCCCACCATTTCCTATGGGGAAGCTCCAGGGACAACTCTAGAGGAAGAAAATTAGTGTCCTTAGCCTCGGAGTACGAACTCTGCGTTTGTAACGATGGAAGCCCTACATATTTACGCGGATCAGCCTATTGCAGCTGCCTGGACCTTACATTGGTTTCTCGCTCACTTACCAGGAAAGTGCACTGGTTTTCGGATCTGGAAACGCGAGGCAGCGACCTTATACCAACTTACCTGAGTATAGAAGGTTTCACCAGCTCCAAGTCCTCAAGAGGCCTCAAGTACACCGATTGGCCGAAATTCAAAATGTTAATGGAAGACTGCTTAACCGACGGCTCATCATATAACCTACAGGACTCGATGAAGGATGTCCTGCGGAATACCACGTATACACATTTGACTAGTCACAAGCGCACCAATTTCGACATCGAGCTTGAGAAACTTCGCGCAATACGCCGTCGTGCAGAACGAAGGTACCGACGGACAAAGTGCATGGATGATTTGAGGCTGGCTAGACGCATTCAAAAGAAATGCAGCGGCACATGATAAACTGGCTAGGCGACGTTAGACATCCTTTTGCGAGTCGTTGGATCCACGAAAGCCCCTATCACTGATATGGCGAACTGTCCGGGGTCTTAGCACAACCTTGGGTCAGCGACACCCGTTTACATCTCTGGCACTTCACCTTCGATGCAGAGAGATTGACGTCGCAGAATCTTTCTGTAGAAGAATTGCCGGTGATTCCAATTTTACAGTATCAAGAACGGGAACATTTGACAACGCACCGCCCTCACGTGATCCCCGTATGGATGCCAGTTTTCTATGGATGAGCTAGAGGCGGCACTGGCTCTGTGCAGACGTTCTTCAGCACCCGTCCTGACGGCATTACCTATCATGCCCTTTGTAATCTTGGAGACGAAGCTCGGAAGGCACTCTTACGTCTATACAACGACTCCTGGCAGACTGGTACGGTTCCCCAGGCATGGAAGTCAAGTCACCTCATTCCACTTCTAAAGGCTGGTAAATCTCCTTTGAATATTGCCTCATACCGTCCCATCGCATTTGCCAGTTGTGTGGGAAAAACGATGGAGCGAATGCTTCTAACACGAATGGAGTGGTATTTAGAGCACTACGAAATCTATCCAGTATCCATGACAGGATTCAGGCGCGGCCATTCGTCAATCGACAACGTTGTTGATCTGGTGACATATGTTCAACACCAAAAGCCTGTAAGAGACTGTGCGCCGCCCTGTTTCTAGACGTTAAGGGGGCTTACGACAATGTCACCCATGAAGCCATCCTTATTGCTTTGGAAACAGTAGGTCTTGGTGGCAAGATATATATGTGGGTGTACAGCTTGCAGCTGAGATCATTTTACGTGATGACAGCGAATGGCCCAACACCTGTTTATTATAGCAGCCGAGTAGTTCCTCAGGAGGAGTGCTAAGCCCTACCCTTTTCAACCTAACCCTCATTGGTCTAGTCGAGCAGCTACCTAGCACTGTAGAACTTTCTGTCTATGCTGATGACATCTGCATTTGGACATCAGGTGTGACAAGGCCTCAGCTTCGCGCCCGCCTTCAGAAGGCTGCTACAGTGACGTCATGCTATCTTCGTAAACAAGACCTCGAGGTGTCCTGCGGAAAATGTGCAGTGGTAGCGTTCAGCGGAAACCAATGTCTGCTTACAGTATATCGATTAATGAAGAATACATATGTTCAGCAGAAGCCACAAGTTCTTGGGAGTCATAATAGATAGAAACCTGTCGTGGACTCCACACATAAACTATGTGAAGAAGCGGCTGATCGCAACATGCCACATGTTCAAATTCCTTGCAGGAAAGAATTGGGGAGTGCCCATACCATCCATGCTACAATTTACAGAGTGCTGTTTATCGGATTCTTACGGTACAGCTTACCTGCAATATCTAACACCGGCAAGACCAACCTGCGCGCAGTTCAGAGCATTCAAGCCCAAGCACTTAAGATATGCCTTGGAGTACCCGCAGTGCTTCAACGGCTGAAACCATTGCCATCGCTCAAGATCACTCGATAAATACGCATATTATTACCAAGGCAATGCGCATGCACCTCAGGCATTATGCCAGGACCCCTTCTCCCCACCTGGCGAGCCTAGCTGCTGAAAGGCCCGCACAACATACGGCACTATTGTCTCCAAGCATCGTTCATCGTTTGCTGAGACATACGCACCTGCATCAAAGCCACTGCTTCCTCCTTAGAGCTTGAGCCGGCCGCGAGTACACTTAATGATTCCGGGAATGAGGAGAAAATCGAACTTACCGACACAAGCCCTGAAACAACTGAGTCTATTCTTACTGGAAGAAAACTACAGTAACCACGTGCACATTTACACAGATGGCTCTACTACGCCGCCTAGTTCAGGTGGAGCAGTGGTTATACCATGACAAGGGGTAACTCGGTGTTTTAAGACTTCCCATGTGACAACTTCAACGACGGTAGAACTCGAGGCTCTGCGCAATGCACTGGAACACATCAATTCCGAAGAAAGACCAGGTAAATGGGCTGTGTTTTCTGACTCAAAACCAGCGTTACAGTGCCTGATATCAGTTCTCCGACGCGGATGCCATGACCGGAGACCTACGAAACCGTGAAACTTCACCACCTGTTAATACAAAAAGGCCATGACATCGTCTTTCAGTGGTTACCTGGGCATAGTGGTATAGGCGGGAATGATTCTGCAGATCATGCTGCTCGCACGTCACATTAAAAAGCGAACAGCGTTCCGATACCGCTTTCAAGAGCGGATGCGGCGAGGCAGATTCGTCAACTGGCCCGCAGTCCACACTGACTGATGGAACACACCAAGCATACGACGTACACGACGCACGAGCTTGACCCTTCACTACAACTCCGGCCTCCACCCGGCCTACATCGACGTGAAGCTTCGCTTCTCTATCGCTTTTGGCTGGGAGTTGCTTTCACGAAAGCTTATGCCACGTTAAAGAATTACTGACAGTGCGGCTTGCGATGTTTGCGGCACCAACGAAAATATCGACCACCTGCTGTGTCAATGTCCTCGATTCGCCTCAGATAGAAAAGTACTTGCCAACGCAATGCGGCGACTGGATGATCGGCCTCTTTTGTGCAGGTGCTAATACAGCAACGTACACAGGACTCGACAGCTCACAAGGCAGTGAAAGCCCTGCTGTGTTTCCTAAGAAAGAGAGGGCTTGTGTGAACGCCTCTGAAATGCGGTAGAGTTCTACACGCTGCAGTGAAATTACTGTCAGTCTCTCTCCCACCCCCTTTTTCCGTCCCTCCCTCTTTCTCGTCTTCCTTGCCCCTTCCTTAATCCCCCAGTGTAGGGTAGCCAACCGGATGTCTTTCTGGTTAACCTCCCTGCCTTCTCCCTTTTTGTTGCTTGCTCCTCCAAATACCACCATCTCGCATACCCTGTGGCACATACCCGCCTTTCGCGTACGTCTATCTGTCTGTCCTTCTGCTAGTCTTTCTTTCTTTGCGTCCATGCGTCCGTATGTGCGTCCATCTAGCGAACACTCAAAATACCGCCATCTCGCCTCTCGTATACCCAGTGGCCCATACCCACTTTACGCATCCGTCTATCCCTCCGTCCGTCTTCTAGTCTGTCTGTCTGTTCATGCGTCCGTCCGTGCATCCATCTGGTGAAACCACCAAGTACCACCATCTCGCATACCTGGTGGCATGTGGCCGCTTTACGTGTCCGTCCACCTGTCCGTCCGTCTGCTAGTCCGTCTGTCTGTGCGTCCATTGCGTCCGCCCAAGAGTCCCTTTAGTGAACACTCCACGTACCACCTTTCTCGGATACCATGCGGCACATGGCCACTTTACTTCTCTGTCTACCTGTCCGTCGGTCTACTAGTCTGTCTTTCTTTCCGACCATGGCGTCCGTCCATGCGTCCATATAAAGAACACTCAAAGTACCGCTATCCTCGCATACCCTGTGGCACATAACCGCTTTACGAATCTGTCTACTTGTCCGTCCGTGTGCTTGTCCATCTGTGTCTCTCTCTCCATGCATCCCTCCTTGAGTCCGTCTAGTTAACACTCAAAGTACCACCATCTCGCATACCCTGTGGCACATTGCCGCTTTTCGCGTACATCTAGCGGTCCGTCCGTCTGCTAGTGTCTGTCTGTCCGTCAATGCGTCCGTTCGCGTGTCCCATCTAGAGAACACTCAAAGTACTGCCATCTCGCATCTCGTATACCCTGTGCCACATACCCACTTTACGCATCCGTCTATCCGTCCGTCCGTCTGCTATTCTGTTAGTCATGCGCCCGCGTCCACGCGTCCAACTAGTGAAACCTCCAAGTACCACCACCTCGCATACCCTTGTGCACATGGCCGGCTTTACGCGTCCGTCCACCTGTCCGTCCGTCTGCTAGTCTGTCTGTCTGTCCATCCATGCGTCCGTCCAAGAGTTTTCTAGTGAACACTCCACGTACCACCTTTTCGCATAACCTGTCGCATTAAGCCGCTTTCCGCGTACGTCTAGCTTGTCCGTCCGTCTGCTTGTGTGTCTTTCTTTCCGTCCAAACGCCCATCCGTGCGTCCATCTAGGGAACACTCAAGTACCACCATCTCGCAAACCCTGTGGAACATAGCCACTTTCCGCGTACGTTTTAGCTGTCCGTCCGTCTGCTAATCTGTATGGCTGTCCGTCCGTGCGTGCAATCGCGTGTCCATGTAGAGAACACTCAAGGTACTGCCATCTCGCATCTCGTATACCCATAGGCACACACCAATTTTACACATCCGTCTATCCGTCCGTCCGTCTGCCAGTCTGTGCGTTCATGCGTCCGTCTGAGAGTCCTTCTAGCGAACACACCACGTACCATCTTCTCGCATACCCTGCGGCACATGGCCGCTTTGCACGTCCCTCTACCTGTCCGCCGTCTGCTAGCCTGTCTTTCTTTCCGCCTATGCATCCGTCCGAGCGTCATATAGAGAGCACTCATGTACCGCCATATCACGTACCCTGTGGGCACATACCCGCTTTTCGCGTACGTCTAGCTGTTCCGTTCCGTCTGCTAGTCTGTCTTTCTTCCATCCATGCGTCCCTATGTGCGTTCATCTAGCGAACACTCAATGTACCGCCATCTCACGTCTCGTATACCCTGTGGCACATAAGCGCTTTACGCGTCCGTCTACCTGTCCGGCCGTCTGCTAGTTGACTGTATGTCCGTCCAAGCATCCGTCCGTGTGTCTATCTAGGGTACACTCCAAATACCACTATCTCGTATAACCTGGTGCACATAAGCGCTTTACACGTCCGTCTATACGTCTGTCCATTGCTAGTGGTCTGTCTGTCCGTCCATGCGTCCCGTTCGTGTGTCCATCTAGAGAACACTCAAAGTAGTGCCATCTCGCATCTCGCATACCCTATGGCACATACCCAGTTTACGCATCCGTCTATCCGTCCGTCCGTCTGCTAGTCTGTCTGTCCGTTCATGCGTCCGTCCGTGCGTCCATCTAGTGAAACCTCCAAGTACCACCATCTCGCATACCTTGTGGCACATGGCCGCTTTACGTGTCCGTTCACCTGTCCGTCCATCTGCTAGTCCGTCTGTCTGTACGTCCATGCGTCCATACGAGAGTCCCTCTAGTGAACATTCCCCGTACCACCTTCTCGGATACCATGCGGTACAAGGCTGCTTTAAATGTCCGTCTACCTGTCCGTCCGTCTGCTAGTCTGTCTTTTTTTCTGTCCATGCGTCCGTCCGTGCGTCCATCCAGTGAACACTCTAAGCACCACCGTCTCGCTTCCCCGGTGGCACATGGCCGCTTTACGAGTCCGTCTACCTGTCCGTCCGTCTGCTAGGCTGTCTCTCTGTCCGTCCATGCGTCGGTCCGTGTGTCCATCTAGGGAACACTCAAAGTACCAACATCTCGCACACCCTGTGGCACATAGCTGCTTTCTGCGTACGTCTAGCTGTCCGTCCGTCTGCTAGTCTGTCTGTCTGTCCGTCCGACCGCGTGTTCATCTAGAGAACACTTAAGGTACTGCCATCTCGCATCTCGTATACCTGTGGCACACACCCACTTTACACATCCGTCTATCCTTCCGTCCGTCGCTAGTCTGTCCGTTCATGGCGTCCGTCCGAGAGCTCTCTAGTGAGCACTCCAGTACCATCTTCTCGCATACCCTGCGGCACATGGCCGCTTTACACGTCCGTCCACCTGTCCGCATTCTGCTAGTCTTTCTTTCCATCCATGATTCTGTCCATGCGTTATCATAGAAAGCACTCAAAGTACCGCCATCTCGCATACCCTGTGGAACATAGCCGCTTTATGCGTCCGTCTACCTTTCCGTCCGTCTGCTAGTCTGTCTGCCTGTCCGTCCGTGCATCCGTCTGTGTGTCCATATATTGTACACTCCAAACACCACCATCTCGCATACCCTGTGGCACATACCCGCTTTTCGCGTACGTCTAGCTGTCCGTCCGTCTGCTAGTCTGTCTTTCATTCCGTCCATGCATCCGTCCGTGCGTCCATCTAGTGAACACTAAATGTACCACCATCTCGCATACCCTGTGGCACATAGCCGCTTTCCGCGTACCTCTAGCTGTCCGTCCCTCTGCTAGTCTGTCTGTGTGCCCGTAAACGCGTCCGATCGTGCGTCCATCAAGAGAACACTCAAAGTATTGCCATCTCGCATCTCGTATACCCTGTGGCACATACCCACTTCACGCGTCCGTCTATCTGTCCGTCCGTCTGCTATTCTGTCTGTCTGTCCGTTCATGCGTCTGTCCTTGTGTCCATCTAACGAACACTCAAAGTACTTCCATCTCGCATCTCGTATACCCTGTTGCAGATAAGCACATTACGCGTCCGTCTATCCGTCTGTCCGTCTGCTAGTTGTCTGTCTTTCCGTCGATGCGTCCGTTCCTGTGTCCATCTAGAAAACACTCAAAGTACTGCCATCTCGCATTTCGTAAACCCTGTGGCACATACCCACTTTACGCATCCGTCTATCCGTCTGTCTGTCTGCTCGTCTGCCTGTCCGTTCATGCGTCCATCCGTGCGTCCATCTAGTGAAACCTCAAAGTATCACCATCTCGCATGCCTTGTGGCATGTGGCCGCTTTACGTGTCCGTCCACCTGTCCGTCCTTCTGCTAGTCCGTCTGTCTGTCCGTCCAAGCGTCCGTCCGAGAGTTCCTCTAGTGAACACTCCATCTACCACCTTCTCGGATACCATGCGGCACATGGCCACTTTACTTCTCTGTCTACCTGTTCCGTCGGTTCTGCTAGTCTGTCTCTTTCCGTCCATGCGTCCGTCAGTTCGTCCATCTAGTGAACACTCCAAGTACCATCTCGAATACCCTGTGGCACATGGCCGCTGTAAGCGGCCGTCTACCTGTCCGCCCTTCTGCTAGTTTGTCTCTCTGTCCGTCCATGCCTCGGTCCGTGCGTCCATCTAGTGAACGCTAAAAGTACCACCATCTCGCATACCCCTGTGGCACATAGCCGCTTTCCGCGTACATCTAGCTATCTGTTTGTCTGCTAGTCTGTCTGTGTGCCCGTCAACCGCGTCCGATCGCGCGTCCATCAAGAGAACACTCAGGTACTGCCATCTCGAATCTCGTATACCCTGTGGCACATACCCAATTTTCGCGTCCGTCTATCCGTCCGTCCGTCTGCTAGTCTGTCTGTCTGTCCGTTCATGCGTCTGTCCGAGAGTCCCTCTAGTAAACACTTCACGTACCATCTTCTCGCACGCCCCTGCGGCACATGGCTTGCTTTGCACGTTCCGTCTACATGTCCGCCGTCTGCTAGTCTGCCTTTCTTTCCGTCCATGCGTCCGTCCAAGCGTCCACATAGAGAGCACTCAAAGTACCGCCATATCGCGTACCCTGTGGCACATAGTCGCTTTACGCGTCCGTCTACCTGTCCGGCCGTCTGCTAGTCTGTCTGTCTGTCCATCCAAGCATCCGTCTGTGTGTCCATCTAGTGTACGATCCAAATACCACCGTCTCGCATACCCTGTGGCACATACCCGCTTTTCGCGTACGTCTAGCTGTCTGTCCGTCTGCTATTCTGTCTTTCTTTCCATCCATGCGTCCTTATGTGCGTTCCATCTAGTGAACACTCAAAGTACCGCCATCTCGCATCTCGTATAACCTGGTGCAACATAAGCGCTTTACGCTTCCATCTATACGTCTGTCATCTGCTAGTGGTCTGTCTGTCCATGCATGCGTCCGTTCGTGTGTGCATCTAGAGAACACTCAAAGTAGTGCCACCTCGCATCTCATATACCCTGTGGCACATACCCACTTTACGCATCCGTCTATCCGTCCGTCTGTCTGCTAGTCTGTCCGTCCGTTCATGCGTCTGTCTGTGCTTCCATCTAGTGAAACCTCAAAGTACCCCATCTCGCATACCTTGTCGCCTGTGGCCGCTTTACGTATCCGTCCACCTGTCCGTCCGTCTGCTAGTACGTCTGTCTGTCCGTCCATGCGTCCGTCCGAGAGTACCTCTAGTGAACACACCAAGTACCACTTTCTTGGATACCATGCGGCACATGGCCCACTGAACTTCTCTGTCTACCTGTCCGTCGGTCTGCTAGTCTGTCTCTCTCCGTCCATGCGTCCGGTCCGTGCGTCCATCTAGTGAACACTCCAAGTACCATGTCGCTATACCTGTGGCACATGGCCGCTTTACGCAGCCGTCTACCTGTCCGCCCTTCTGCTTGTCTGTCTCTCTGTACGTACATGCGTCGGTCCGTGCGTCCATCTAGTGAACACTAAAAGTACCACCATCTCGCATACCCTGTGGCACATAGCCGCTTTCTGCGTACGTCTAGCTGTCTGTCCGTCTTCTAGTCTGTCTGTGTGCCCGTCAACGCGTCCGATCGCGCGTCCATCAAGAGAACACTCAAAGTACTGCCATCTCGAATCTCGTATACCCTGTGGCACATACCCACTTTTCGAGTCCGTCTATCCGTCCGTCCGTCTGCTAGTCTGTCTGTCTGTCCCTTCATGCGTCTGTAAGTACGTCCATCTAGCGAACACTCAAAGTACCGCCATCTCGCATCTCGTATACCCTGTTGCACATAAGCACTTTAAGCGTCCGTCTATCCGTCTGTCCGTCTGCTAGTTGTCTGTCTGTCCGACCATGCGTCCATTCGTGTGTCCATCAGGAGAACACTCAAAGTACTGCCATCTCGCATCTCGTATACCCTGTGGCACATACCCACTTTACGCATCCGTCTATCTGTCCGTCTGTCAGCTAGTCTGTCTGTCCGTTCATGCGTCCGTCCGTGCGTCCATCTAGTGAAACGTCAAAGTACCACCATCTCGCATACCTTGTGGCACATGGCCGCTTTACGCGTCCGTCCACCTGTCCGTCCGTCTGCTAGTCTGTCTGTCTGTCCGTAATGCGTCCGTCCGAGAGTCCCTCTAGTGAACACTCCACGTACCACCTTTTCGCAGACCCTGTGTCACATAGCCGGTTTCCGCGTACTTCTAGCTGTCCGTCCGTCTGCTAGTCTGTCTTTCTTTCCGTCCATGCGTCCGTCCATGCGTCCATCCAGTGAACACTCTAAGTACCACCATCTCGCGTACCCTGTGGTACATGGCCGCTTTACGCGTCCGTCTGCCTGTCCATCCAAGCATCTGTCCGTGTGTCCATTTAGTGTACACTCCAAATACCATCCCGCATACCCTGTGGCACATACCCGCTTTTCACGTACGTCTACCTGTCCGTCCGTCTGCTAGTCTGTCTTTTTTTCCATCCATGCGACCGTATGTGCGTCCATCAAGCGAACACTCAAATTACCGCCATTTCGCATCTCGAGTGCCCTGGTGCACATAAGCACGTTACGCGTCCCTCTATACGTCTGTCCGTCTGCCAGTTGTCTGTCTTTCCGTCCATGCGTCCGTTCATGTGTCCATCTAGAGAACACTCAAAGTAGTGCCATCTCGCATCTCGTATACCCTATGACACTGTGATGTGTGGTGCGCGTTCAAAGTGCGCGCCTTCGAAAAGTGCGCGTCACGAAAAAAAAAAAAAAAAACAAAAGGAGAAATACCAGAGTGCACGTGCGGTGCTGCTTAAACAAGAATGACGACGTTAAAGAGCGTCAAGCACGAGGATGCGTGGCAGGACGTGAAGTAAACAAAGGTAAAACATCCAATGGGCAGCGAACACGGAGATTTCAAGGCCCAATGGCTTGACACCACGAAACAGCAGTATCTCCAATGAGAACGAGACAAGTGGGCCAGAGCTGAAGCAGGAGCCTGAGGCAGACCAGAGCAAGGGGAATTCGAGGCAGGCAGTGCAAGCGGAAGGTCGTCACCGGACCGGGCGCTGAAGATGGGCCGTTGGGTTCCGGACCCGAGCCTACAGGACTTCCACCGGCGGGGCCTCCTGCTGTCGGGTTCCCGCTCCAAAGGACCGTGGCCATCCGGTCCTGAACTCCTTTCCAGGGCCTGCGGACTTTGGTTCCGGCAGGCGAGCTACAGCCGTCGGGCTCCGGGCCCGAGCTGTGCGCCCAGCTGCTTGACTAGGTCGACCCTAGTTCCCGGACGCGTCGCCACCAGCCTGCGTTCTCCCGTCTCCGACGTGTCCACGCTCCTCAAGCCGAAACCATCACGATTTGGTAGGGCTTTTCGACGTGTCGCCAGCAGCCAGCGTTCCCTCGTCCTCGTCCAGCCCACGCATTGACGCAGGAGTCACGGCGTTCCGGTTTCTCATCACCGCCGGAAACCAACTTGTGGGTGAGACTGCACCGATACTCTTGCGCTACTCCCATCACTCAGCCCCTTTCGAACGTTAGGTTTAGTTACTGACTTTGAACGTTTTTGTTGGGTGTTTACAGATGTGTTTCGTCATGTCCAGTCAACTGTTTATTAAGTGTTTTGTTTTGTGAGGAATCTTTGCCTTTTTTCTTTTCAATTAAACTTTTTGTGTGTTTCTTGGAAACCGAACGGCTTTGTCCTTATTAACAAAACTCTCTGAGGCTCAGCCCGGGAGAAAAACAAAGCAGCAACAAGAACCCCGCATCACAAACTGGCGTCCGCAGCGACAGGACAAAGTCGTTTGTTTTTCCAGTAGATTTTTTTGACGCGGTTAACACGATGACGAACACGTGGGAGTTAATTGAGTTGGCGGATAAAATGGGACTGACGGGAGCGGAGTTTAGAGTATGGTACGAGGAGCGGATGGAGAGGGAGCGTGAGCAACGGGCTGCAGAACGAAAGGCGGCGAAGGAAAAGCTTGAATTGGTGCTTAGAGCTAAGAAGGAGGAGCTAGAGCGCGTAACGCGTGAAAATAAAGTGTTGCTAGAGCGTCAGACACGCATACTGAAGCAGCAGCTCCAATTAGAGAGGGTGGACCTCGAGCGGCGACTCGAGCTTGCGATGGCGAAAAGGGGGCAGCTGGCGATGCAGAAGGTCGAGCAAGCGGTGAATGTTTGCTCCGATAGCAGCGTTTGCTGGAGGGAAGTCGATTCCTGCAAGGTTGGCCTCGAGCCTCGCGACAGCCTTACTTCGGAGCGAGAAGCTCAGATAGAGGAAGGCAGAGAGGTGGACAGCCAAGAAGGCAGGAGTCATGAGGAGTTTGTTGAAGCGACGGAAAGCTTCTCTGGCTGGGAACATATTACTTCCGTTAGCTGCTTGGGGACCTCTGAGAGGCCAAGCACCTATGAAGAAGAGCGCCTGGATATGGGCGACCTAGAAGCTGTGGAAAATGTTGTGGAGCAAAGCTTCGATAGCAGGGAACAAAGACGCTCCATTCAGAATGAGGTGTGTATCAGAACGTCTCAGAGGCCGAGCACATTTCGGGAAGGGGTAGGGCTACCTCTCAATAGCTCCATGGAAGGAGCGCTAGAACGTCATTGGGAAGATGGCAGCGAATGCCATGAAGGCTCTGATATAGTGGCCACTGATTGTTTTGTACCGACAGAGGTAGCAGCAGGCACCACGTCAATGGTCCTAGACCATACATATATCTCACTCAGAGAGAGAGGGGATTCTAGTTCACAGGATAGCGTAACTGCTATTTGTCCGAGAAAACACGATGGGAGTGCTGAAGCACTCTTCAAAATAAACGGTATCGAATCGGAGGTGGGCTCGATAGTAGGTATGGAGAATGCCAGACAGGGTCTTGAACCTGAGAACGTGATTGGTTTTGAACCTATAATTAAGTCCACTCAAGATGAGCTGTATAATGACCGAGCACAACGGCATCCCTTCTCAAGAATCCAGGAACCTCACACGCTTGTCGGAGCGTTTGGGCTTGCTGAGGGCACCCCGAGCTTGTGTTCATTAGATGGTGAATTAAAAGAAAGCATTTGTGTGAGAGATTGTGGCATTTGGACATTCGTGTCTCAGTGCGTTTCGTGTCGACGCCGACGGCTCGAGACCGCGCCCTGTTCCTCTGTGACCGGTAAGCGTTCATGTGGCCGGCGGGGGCGCAGACACGCGTTTCAGCGAAAGTGCATAAAAGCATGTTTGCCACAGTTACTTTCGAAACGTGCGAGAAGGGCAGTGCGTCTGGTTTGGGACGCGATAACCTGAGTGTAGGGTAGAAAACCGGTAGCTCTTTCTGGACTTCGACTTTTAGATGCGGACACAAGTAGCTTTGTCCATAGTCGATTTTGTAGTAAAAAGGTTTATTCCGGGTTTCAGAACTTTTAATGCAATTGGGTGAATCTAAAGTTTAAGTGTGGACATTTGGACGATGTAGCGAACTGTAGCCCGGTGATGTGTTGAACTGCGTGGTGCAAATATGTGGTTTAATTGTGACCGTAGTGCAGAACGCGCACTCATCGGCAGTTTTTTTTTTCTAAAAAAAAAACTTGAATAAAAGGGGGGCGTATGTGATGTGTGGTGCGCGTTCAAAGTGCGCGCCTTCGAAAAGTGCGCGTCACGGAAAAAAAAAAAAAACAAAAGGAGAAATACCAGAGTGCACGTGCGGTGCTGCTTAAACAAGAATGACGACGTAAAGAGCGTCAAGCACGAGGATGCGTGGCAGGACGTGAAGTAAACAAAAGGTAAAACATCCAATGGGCAGCGAACACGGAGATTTCAAGGCCCAATGGCTTGACACACGAAACAGCAGTATCTCCAATGAGAACGAGACAAGTGGGCCAGAGCTGAAGCAGGAGCCTGAGCAGACCAGAGCAAGGGGAATTCGAGGCAGGCAGTGCAAGCGGAAGGTCGTCACCGGACCGGGCGCTGAAGATGGGCCGTTGGGTTCCGGACCCGAGCCTACAGGACTTCCACCGGCCGGGGCCTCCTGCTGTCGGGTTCCCGCTCCAAAGGACCGTGGCCATCCGGTCCTGAACTCCTTTCCAGGGCCTGCGGACTTTGGTTCCGGCAGGCGAGCTACAGCCGTCGGGCTCCGGGCCCGAGCTGTGCGCCCAGCTGCTTGACTAGGTCGACCCTAGTTCCCGGACGCGTCGCCACCAGCCTGCGTTCTCCCGTCTCCGACGTGTCCACGCTCCTCAAGCCGAAACCATCACGATTTGGTAGGGCTTTTCGACGTGTCGCCAGCAGCCAGCGTTCCCTCGTCCTCGTCCAGCCCACGCATTGACGCAGGAGTCACGGCGTTCCGGTTTCTCATCACCGCCGAAAAACCAACTTGTGGGTGAGACCTGCACGATTACTCTTGCGCTACTCCCATCACTCCGCCCCTTTCGAACGTTATGTTTAGTTACTGACTTTTGAACGTTTTTGTTGGGTGTTACAGATTGTGTTTCGTCATGTCCAGTCAACTGTTTCTTAAGTGTTTTGTTTTGTGAGGAATCTTTGCCTTTTTTCTGTTTCATAAACTTTTTGTGTGTTTCTTGGAACCGAACTGGACTTTGTCCTTCTTTAACAAAACTCTCTGAGGCCTCAGCCCGGGAGAAAACAAAGCCAGCGCAACAAGAACCCGCATCAACACATACCCCCTTTCCGCAAACGTCTATCCGTCGTCCGTCTGTAGTCTGTTTGTCCTTTCAATCGTCCGTCCGTGCGTCCATCTAGTGAAACCTCCAAGTACCACCATCTCGCATGCCTTGTGGCACATGGCCGCTTACGCGTCCGTCACCTGTCCGTCCATCTGCTAGTCCATCTCGTCTGTCCGTCCACGCGTCCATCGAGAGTCCCTCTAGTGAACACTCCACGTACCACTTCTCGGATACCATGCGCACATGGCTGCTTTACATGTCCGTCTACCAGTCGTCCGTCTGCTAGCCTGTGTTCTTTTCGTCTATGCGTCCGTCGTGCCTCAATATAACGAACACTCAAAGTACTGCCATCTCGCATACCCTGTGGCACATATCCGCTTTTACGCGTCTGTCTACCTGTCCATCCGTGTGCTTGTCCATCTGTCTCTGCCTCCAATGCCTCCGTCCTTAAGTCCATCTACTGAACAATTTACGTACCACCATCTCGCATACTAGTGGCACATGGCCACTTTACGCGTCCCGTCTACCTGTCCTTCCGTTCTGCTAGTCTGTGGTCTCTGTCCGTCCATGCGTCGGTCCGTGCATCCATCTAGTGAAACACTCAAAGTACCACATCTCGCATACCTGTGGACCATAGCAGCTTTTCCGCGTACACTAGCTGTCCACCTGCCTGCTAGTCTGTATGTCTGTCCGTCCATGCGTCCGATCGCGTGTCCAGCTAGTGTACACTCCAAATACCACCATCTCGCATACCCTGTGGCACATACCCGCTTTTCGCGTACGTCTAGTGTCTGTCCTTCTGCTAGTCTTTCTTTCTTTCCGTCCATGCGTCGTCCGTGGTACATCTAGCGAACACTCCAAGTACCAATCTCGCATACCCTGTGGCACATGGCCGCTTTACGCGTCCGTCTACCTGTCCGTCATCTGCTAGACTGTCCTCTGTCCGTCCATGCGCGATCCGTTGCGTCACCTAGTGAACATCAAAGTACACTATACATAACCTGTGGCACATACCCGCTTTTCGCGTACGTCCAGCTGTCTGTCCGTCTGCTAATCTGTCTGTGTGCCGTCAACGTGTCCGATCGCGCGTCCATCAAGAGAACACTCAAAGTACTGCCACCTCGCATCTGTATACCTGTGGCACAAACAATTTACGCATTCGTCTATCCGTCCGTCCGTCTTCTAGCTTTTTGTCCGTTCATGCGTCGTCCGCGTCCATCTAGAGAAACATCAATGTACTGCCATCTTGCATACCCTGTGGCACATAGCCGCTTTACGCATCCGTCTACTTTTCCGCCTGTCTGCCAATCTGTCTGTCTGTTCGTCATGCGTCCATCCGTGCGTCCATCTAGAGAACACTCTGAGTACCGCCAGCTCGCATACCCTGTGGCCATAACCACTTTACACGTCCGTCCACCTGCCGTCTGTCTGCCACTCTGCCTGTCTGTCCGTGAGTGCGTCCATCCGTGCGTCCATCTAGAGAACATCCAAAGTACGCCATCTCGCATACCCTGGGGCACATAGCTACTTAAACATCAGTCTACCTGTCCGACTTTCTGCCAGTCTGTCTGGTGTCCGTCATGCGTCCGTCCGTGCGTCCATCTAGAGAACACTCAAAGTACCGCACTCGCATACCTTGTAGCACATAGCCACTTTACACTCCGTCTACCTGTCCATCTGTTGGCCAGTCTGTCTGTCTGTCCGTCCGTACGTCCGTCCATGCGGCATCTAGAGAAACACCAAGTACCGCCATCTCGCATACCCTGTGGCACATAGCCACTTTACACGTCTGTAACATGTCGTCTGTGTTCCAGCCTGTCCGTCAGTCCGTCCATGCGTCCGTCCGTGCGTCCATTTAGAGAACACTCAAAGTACCGCAATCTCGCATATCTGTGGCACATAGCCCTTACATGTGTCGGTCTACCCGTCCGTCTGTCCCAAGTCTGTCTGTCTGTCCGTCCTTGCGTCCGTCCGTCCATGCGTCCATCTAGAGAACACTCAAAGTACCGCCATCTCGCATACCCTTGGCACATAGCACTTTAAACTCCGTCTCCTGTCCGTCTATCTGCCAGTCTGTCTTTCTGTCCTTCCATGCGTCCGTCGTGCGTAAAATCTAGACAACAATCCGAGTACCGCCATTTTGCGCGTCGTATACCTGTGTCACATACCCGCTTTACGCGTCCGTCTACCTGTCCGTCTGTAGCCAAACTGTCGTGTTCGTCCATGCGTCTGTCCGTGCGTCCATCTAGATAAACACTCTGAGTACCACCATCTCGCGCGTCGTACCCTGGCACACAGCCACTTACACCTGTTACCTGTCCGGCTGTCTGCCAGCTTGTCTGTCTATTCGTCCGTGCGCCGCTCGTGCGTCCATCTAGAGAACTCAAATACCACCATCTCGCAAACATGTGGCACATAGCCACTTACCGTCTGTCTACCTGTCCGCTGCGGCCGGTCTTCTGTCTGTCTGTCGGGGCATCCGTCCGTGGTCCATCTAGAGAACACTCAACTCCGCATCTCGCAAACCCTGTGGCACATAGCCACTTTACACGTCTGTCTCCTGTCCGTCTGTCTGCCGGTCTTTCGTCTGTCTGTCGGGCATCCGTCCGTGCGTCCATCTAGAGAACACTCAAACTACCGCATCTCGCATACCCAGTGGTACATTGCAACTTTACACGTCCGTCTACCTGCCGTTTCTGCCAGTCTGTCGTCCGTCGGGCATGCGTCCATGAGTCTTCTAGAGAACACTCAAACTACGCCATCTCGCATACGCTGTGGCCATCCACTTCGGCTACCTGTCCGTCTGTGCCGTCGGTTGTCGTCGTGTCCGTCGTGCGTAAATATAGAGAACACTCAAAGTCCGCCATCTCGCATACTGTGGCACATAGCCACTTACACGTCTGTCTTCCTGTCTGTCTGTCTGCCGCCTGTCTGTCTGTCCGTCAGTGCGTCCGCCGTGAGTCCATTTGGAACACTCATAGTACACCATCTCGCATACCCTGTGGCACATAGCCACTTTACATGTCCGTACCTGTCCGTCTGTGCCAGTCTGTCTGTCCCTGGGGCGTCCGTCCGTGCGTCAATTAGAGAACACTCAAAGTACCGCCATCTCTAATACCCTGGGGCACATAGCCATTTCACGTCGTCCTACCTGTCGTCTGTCTGCCAGTCTGTCTGTCTCTCCGGCCATGCATCCGTTCGTGCGTCAATCTAGAACACTCAAAGTGCCGCGATCTCATACCCTGTGGCACAGAGCACTTTACACGTCCGTATACATGTCCGTGGTCTGCCAGTCTGTCTGTCCGTCCGTCCGTGCGTCCATCTAGAGAACACTCAAAGTACTGCATAGCTCAGACCTGTCGCACATAGCCTGTTTACACGTCCGTCTACTTGTCCATCTGGTTCTGCCAGTCTGCTGTCTGCCGTCCGTGCGTCCGTCCGTGCGTCCATCTAGAGAACACTCAAAGTACCACCATCTCGTATACCCTGTGAACATAGCCACTTTACAACTCCGTCTACCTGTCCGTCTGTCTGCCAGTCTGTCTGTCTGTCCGTCCGTGCGTCCTGTCGTGCGTAAATGTAGACAACAATCTAAGTACCGCCATCTTGCGCGTCGTATACCCTGTGTCACATACCCGCTTTAAGCGTCTGTCTACCTGTCCGTCTGTCTGCCAGTCTGTCTGTGTTCGTCCATGCGTCTGTCCGTGCGTCCATCTAGAGAACACTCTGAGTACCACCATCTCGCGCGTCGTATACCCTGTGGCACATAGCCACTTTACACTGTCTACCTGTCCGGCTGTCTGCCAGCTTGTCTGTCTAATCGTCTGTCTGCCAGTCTGTGTGTTTGTTCGTCCTTGCGTCCGTCCGTGCGTCAATCTAGAGAACACTCAAAGTACCGCCATCTCGAATACCCTGTGGTATTAGCCGCTTTACACGTCCGTCTACCTATCTGTCCGTCTGCCAGTCTGTTGGTCTCTCCGTCCATGCGTCTGTTCAAGCGTCAATCTAGAGAACACTCTGAGTACTACCATCTCGCGCGTCGTATACCCTGTGGCACATAACCGCTTTACGCGTCCGTCTACCTGTCTGTCTGCCTGCGAGTCTGTCTGTCTGTTCGTCCATGCGTCCATTCGTACGTCCTTCTAGAGAACACTCAAAATACCACCATCTCGCATACCCTGCGGCACAAAGCCGCTTTACACGTCCGTCTACCTGTCCGTCTGTCTGCCAGTCTGTCTGTCTGTCCGTCCATGCATCTGTCATGCGTCAATCTAGAGAACACTCTGAGTACCACCATCTCGTTCGTATACCCTGTGGCACATACCCGCTTTACGGGTCCGTCTACCTGTCTGTCGCTGCTAGTCTGTCTATCTGTCCGTCCGTGCGTCCGTCCGTGCGTCCATCTAGAGAACACTCATGTACCGCCATCTGCATACCCTGTGGCACATAGCGCTTTACGCATCCGTCTACCTTTCCGCCTGTCTGCCAATCTGTCTGTCTGTTCGTCCGTGCGTCCGTCTGTGCGTCTCATCTAGAGACACTCAAGTACCGCCATCTCACATACCCTGTGGCACATAGCCACTTTACACGTCTGTCTGCCTGTCGTCTGTCTGCCAGTCTGTCTGTCCGTCCGGGCATCCGTCCGTGCGTCCTTCTAGAGAACACTCAAACTACCGCCATCTTGCATACCCTGTGGCACATAGCCACTTTACACATCCGTCTACCTGTCCGTCTGTGCCAGTCTGTCTCCATCCGTGCGTCCGTCCGTGCGTCAATCTAGAGAACACTCAAAGTACCGCCATCTCGAATACCCTGTGCACATAGCCACTTTACACGTCCGTCTACCTGTCCGTCTGTCTGCCAGTCTGTCTGTCTCTCGTCCATGTGTCCGTTCGTGCGTCAATCTAGAGAACACTCAAAGTACCGCCATCTCGCATACCCTGTGCCACATAGCCAATTTACAACTCCGTCTACCTGTCCGTCTATCTGCCAGTCTGTCTTTCTGTCCGTCCATGCGTCCGTTCATGCGTAAATCTAGACAACAATCCGAGTACCGCCATCTTGCGCGTCGTATACCCTGTGTCACATACCCGCTTTACGCGTCCGTCTACCTGTCCGTCTGTCTGCCAGTCTGTCTGTGTTCGTCCATGCGTCTGTCCGTGCGTCCATCTAGAGAACACTCTGAGTACCACCATCTCGCGCGTCGTATACCCTGTGGCACACAGCCACTTTACACATCTGTCTACCTGTCCGGCTGTCTGCCAGCTTGTCTGTCTATCCGTCCGTGCGTCCGTCTGTGCGTCAATCTAGAGAACACTCAAAGTACCGCCATCTCGCATACCCTGTGGCACATAGCCACTTTACACGTCCGTCTACCTGTCCGTCTGTCTGCCAGTCTGTCTGTCTGTCCGTCCGTGCGTCCGTCCATGCGTCCATCTAGAGAACACTCAAAGTACCGCCATCTCGCATACCCTGTGGCACATAGCCACTTTACACATCTCTACCTGTCTGTCGGTCTGCCAGCCTGTCTGTCGGTCCGTCCGTGCGTCCGTCCGTGCGTCCATTAGAGAACACTCAAAGTACCGCCATCTCGCATACCCTGTGGCACATAGCCACTTTACACGTCTGTCTACCTGTCCGTCTGTATGCCAGTCTGTCTGTCTG
>NW_023609304.1:0-25118 GCF_013339725.1 Rhipicephalus microplus | reverse complement strand
AAAAATTTTAAAGTTAAAATTGAGTTGTTTTTATGAAAGATATCATTAAGTCTTTAAATTTGACAACCAAAAAGAACAATCTTTTTTTTAGTGGCTACTGCCACTAAAATATGGCCAGCACCATAAGTTGTCCCTCTCGGCTTTTTTCGAGCCGAATCCTCACAGACATTTCGCTCACAGACAGGGTCATGAAACGCTTGCCAAACTTCCGCTCATCGGCAGAGCAACCAACTGAAGACTAGGAAGAAGTTCGACAGGTCTGCGAAATCAAACTAAGCCCAGTGTCGGCCATTTTGCGGCCATGTTTGTGCCACAACCGTAGTACATAATGGCAATGTTGTCCTGCTAAGTTCCCTCACTGCGAGTCTTTCGACCTCACAAGATTAGTGCTGTCATACATAGCCGCATCACGAACTTTCCGGCTGATGGGTGCGAATGACTTTGATGCATGGCTTTTGCAAGCCAACAACTGCCGCAAATCGGACCAGCGCTTGTAGCCTATTCCTACAGAGCGCGAGCACAAAGCCTTTCACTTGCGAGCAATGGCTTTTCTCATTCATAACAGAGATAATTACACGAGAAAAGCATTGTTCAGCGCTGTCGCGTTTAAGACGGAGCATGGTGTCAACGGCTGGAGACTTGGGACCGTCCACGAACTCTAGCAGTGACTGACATAGCACTATGGTGCCTAGAAATTATTCTACGGACCATAATAGCACTTTGACTTGGGCGAGTTTGTACATATTTGGATAGGCTTTAGACGAAGATCATAGACGAAGACCATAGGAGACACACAGAATGCGAGACAAGCTCGTTACGGATATTTGTACGTGTCAAAAAACTGCAGAGACTGCGAAAGGGATGCATACAAGGCGTAATTGCGGATTCTGTAAAGAACCAGAGTTTTCTATCAACATAAGAACCACATTCCATGTCACATAATTGATGCTTTCACGATAAAGAAATACATGGAGATGTCAGCGATCCATCAGTGCGGCTTGCTTATGGTGAGGCAGAATATCTAGATGCTAGATTGTAGTGAACTCAATGAAGCATTCATGTGACCATGGTGTTTTGCGCTCGCTTCAGCTCATGCCGTCATTCATAATCACTGAATATGGGTCCTCTGTCACTCGAAAATATTTCACTGATGGCGACGTGTGCACACACCATCTTAATATTCATCTGTTGTCCCTGTCTTTGCGCAGTGAAACAATTACGGAGTGTAACAAGGGATGAGAAACAGAAAGAGTAAAAGCCTAGCCAAGCCAGTACTAGCTAGGGAGAAACGAGCTATGTTGTGACATAGGCTTGCACTACTCGGTGCAAACTGTGCCAATTTTCTCTTAATGTGATAGCGTTAAAGAGCTCGTTTCTTGTTAATTCCGATGCTAGCGTCGGCGTCATTGGTTGTCAGCGGAACTTCACCACCTCGTCCGTTACCGAAAAATCTAGAAAGATGCAAATAAAATAAACTATAAAACATTTCCTGGTTGTAGTGGGGAACGAACCCTGACTGTTTTCGCGGTGAGATCACGCTCCATCACACAGCCACGCGTCTACTTGGAAATACAGAAAAAAAATGGCCCGAATCTACATGTTACACTGTAAATATCATTGAAAGATGGCAGTCTTGCGCCTGGATGGAGTGAACAAAACGTTTATTTGATATTCTGAGCAAGCATATTGGTGAATGGTATTCTGACGGCGCTGTGCTAGAGTGCCTCGAGCGTGTAGCGGAGGCGAAAGAGCGCATCTAGGCACTTTAGACGTGAGCGCCATCGGGCAGTTATCTTCGAAAACGAAGTCGTGCGCGACCGCGGAGAAAGATGCGTGCCAGTCTCGGAGGTGATAAGGTGTAGAATGCAAAGCGACGGGCAGGTGCCACCACCGTGTCGTCGTAGCAAAGCGATAGAAACACCTTTTTGAGCATCGCGTTGCACTGTCAGCGCAGCGCTATAAACGGTACAGTCCTTAGAGTTACTTGCGTGGGCCTCTACTCGTATAAAGGCAGACATACAAAACATAGACGTGTTGTTATGGCGCCATTGATATGCGCACTATTTGATTTTTTTTAAATTGACAATCGCACAAATACGAACGCTAAACCTTGAGCGATAATGGTGGGCGCTGCGGATGTGGTTGGCCGTTTGGTGCCGTTTGAGGTATCGTTAGGGCGGACAGACAAAAGTACAGACAGACAGACAGACAGACAGACAGACAGACAGACAGACAGACAGACAGACAGACAGACAGACAGACGGACAGACAGACAGACAGACAGACAGACAGACAGACAGACAGACCAAAATTTTCCCGCCGAAGGTTCCCAAGAAAGACTATCATCTTTAAAACATCCTCTGCTTGGTGATGCAGTAAAATTGACTTTCATCTTTTACAAATACATGCATTCTGGGTACAGGCCTTCACAATACAGCAAGTAAAATTGCAGTAATATTGCGTGTACCAGCGCATATTAGCATTGGGCGTCAGAACATGTGATTGTTATAAAGACTTTGGTTTACAGACGGCCACCCCTTAGAAGGCAGACGCGTTTGCTGCGCGTATGACCACGAAGTGGGCGCTAAGCAAGTTCGAAAATATTTCATGCGCATGATTGCTCGGTGTTTATAGCATGCTGCTCATTACACAGAATGCAGCCATGTGCGAAAGCTTCACTGGCACAAGCCACTTACAACTTCAGCGATTATGTTGCAGAAACTCACCATTTAAACATCTCGCGTAACATCACAAAATAAAAATTATGAAAGTAAACATTCGACAGAAGTCTGTCTGGTTGGGTATGGAACTTGGAGATGATTTAGAATCCAACCAAAAGTTTTGAAGAAGCCCGATGTTTCGGAACCGACTTGGTTCCTTCCTCAGGGGTGACTGTGGAGGCTACTAGCCGCGTCGTCTTCAAAGCACTCACGGGGTGACTAATGACCCCTCTCTCTCGCTCTCGTTTTGCCGTGGAGCACAGTCAGTGTGAATACACTGGGGGAAGGGTTCCGACAGAGCGGTTGATATTAAGGGCTGTCCTCTGTACGTGCCGCGACTCGAGTAACAACCTTCTCCTCCAGTTCGGCTCGCTTTCAAGGATCGTCGTCGCTTCAAAATGTATTTTGTGATCCAACGTCTCAGCACGTTCAGCGACTGCACTGTGCTCTTTGTAGAACTTCCGCATATCGTTGGCGTGTTGCTGCAGTCGTTCCGGTAGGTTTTTCGTCTCGCCGATATACGACGAGGGGCACTCGGCACACGGAATTTCGTAAACGAAACCGGGGTACCTGTCCATTGTCACCGGTCTTTCGGACGGGGGAGGAGGCGGCCCAGCGTACACGAAGGCACGTGCGGGATGCAAACCCCTTCCTTCCTGAAGATGCGCGCTAACATCTCACTGGTTCCTTGAACGTACGGAACCGGTACGCGTTTCGGGGGGCTGCCAATTGACGTTGATTGGTGTTTTCGTATCCTCTGTTGCTCTGCGCGGCGGGTGGTGGCTCGAATGAAGTCTTTTGGGTATCCGTTTTTTCTGAGGTCAGCAATTACGCGTACCTCCACTTTCTTTCGCTCGGTGTCATTACAGCACAAGTTCCTAGCTCTCTGGAGTAGCGTGGTGACAACCGAGGCCTTGTGGCAGGCGGGGTGGGAAGAATTGAATAGAAGGTAGCGGCCAGTGTGCATTGGCTTCCTATGAACGGAGAACTCCAGGCCATTGCGCTTTCTTGCCACCTGGACGTCGAGGAAGGGCAGGTAGTGGTCGCTTTCGTACTAGGTCGTGAATTGTATGGCCGGGTGCACAGAATTTAGGGGTTGTCTGAAGGTTTCAACTGCAGCCATCCTAATGAAGCAAAAGCAATCGTCCATATAACACAGAAAAGGCTTGGGTCGCGGCGACAAGGAGCTGAGTGCTTTCTCTTCTATGTACTCCATTTTCAAGTTTGCCATTGTGATGAAGAAATGCCAATAATACAATGAGATTCGCACCTGGGTCCCTGCGTGCCTGCCCAGTATTTACCACTGACCCACGCCGGTGCTCAGAACTTTTTTACACAATGGCCTTACTGGCTTGATGTCGGGAAATTAATCGCATTAATATGAGTAATGAAGTGCTTTAGAGCAGCAAAGGAACCACCAGACGTCACCTAATGCGAATTGCGCAACGAGTGGGTCGTCGAATGCTCCAACTATGTGCCAAAGCCTGATCTTGTACACCTTTTAACTGTGGTGCATAACCATTATGTGGGATTGTGGGGATTACTGCCTAGCGTATAGTAGGTGGCGACTATGCCTTCGCAGGGAACTCAACAAATTAGATGATCAGCCTCTGTCGGAGCAGGAAATTCTGCAGTATCGTCAGGATGCGACTTCACAGAAGAGGGCCCTGAAAGCGCTGCTGCACTTTTGCGATTGACCGGTCTTGCTGAACGGTTGTAGCTGGGACGCCCTTCCAGTGTGTGTTTTCGTTTTTTTTTATGAGTGCGCGTGCGTTTTTTTTTCCCTCTCTCTCTTGCCCCTACTTCCCCACCCCCAGCGCTGGGTAGCAAACCAGACGCCAATATCTGGTTAACCTCCCGGCCTTTCCTTTCTCACTCACTCTCTCTCTGTGGGGATTACAAACCTCCTGGTGTAATTACTCATTGTTGTCAGCCACAGCACAACAAAAGTTACACGAAGTTCCTTCCAAGTGTACAGCTGGTACCACGTTTCTCCGAAGACGAAGGATGGCAGGAAGGATGGCCTGCCCACAACACAATGATTAATGGCGTAGTGGGTGCCCTGCAAATGTGCTTGAATTAGCTACCCAAAGAGTCTTCGAAAAAGGCTCTGAAAGGCAACTTTCTCAGCTTTTGCTGTAACAGTGCTGCACGTTCTGCGCAAGCCTGACGGTTTTTCGTTTATTTACATAAACGGGAAAGCGGAAGCACTGCGGCAAATCCTGGTCCATCTGAAAGAGAACTCTGAGCATGCCTATGCACGTACACACGCACGCACACAAACACACACACACATACGCATGAACAAATATACACACGCACACATACATACACACACCACAGACACACATACCACTTTATAACACCTTAGAGTCCTGTGGGCGAAACTCCACGTTTTAAAGTAGGATATCCAATAAGCACGGCGTGCCGCAAGACGCAGAGAGTATAGTTCCTTCTACCAACCCCCTCCCTCCACCTAAAAAAAATGTCCCGGTTATGTGCATGTGTAATGAGTAAAATTTACAAGTCACCTAGCAACAGTCCTTTTTTCACTGAGTTGACACGCAAGTCTAGTTACGTACTCTGCGCTTGTGGTGTAGTCCCATTATACCAGTTACAATATGTACATTGGCCAAACGGGCCATTGCATTACTATTCGGTTAAAAGAACATTTCGTGACCTATTTGTCTGGTGGTTACTTTTACGTGGCAAATCACATAAAGGACTGTGCAAAGGATTCATGCGAGGAATGATTCCCGATTCTCAAGAGAATCAGAGTTTTTCATCAACATAATGACCGCTACACACAGGTGCTTCAATAAAGAAAATAAATGGAAACGTCCGTGATTCTTCGGTGTGCAGGCTGACGATGAGGCGAGATATCTCGACTCTAGGTTGACATAATATTCATGAAGCATTCATTAGACACTATCTCTGATCTCAATTCATGCTGTATATATATATGTTCACTGCATCTGTGTCATATATCACTTACTGAATTGCGAGCCCGCGCAAACACTGTATTTTTATTCCTCTATCGTAGCTGTATTAGAGCAGTTAAAAGTTATGGATTGAAGCATGGTGTTAGAGGCAGGCGAGAGTCTATAAGCTTAGCCAAGACATAACAAGCTTGATACCCACCAGCTGTGCTTTGACCCACCCTTCTTCAACTTTGGTGCTGTTATTCCTGGGGTTTCCAAACGCAATGTTCTAAACAGAAAGGTTTAGGCCCACACTCAATCAAAGTGCCCTGTATCAGAATGAATGGACAAGACACAATGATAAGAAATGGTATTCTATTCATTTATCACTATAATATAAATAATGAGTGCTATGCAACATTGAAGCCAGCCCCCCTGTTTACGAAGTGTCTTCTGATGGAGAAGGTACCAAAATATTTGGAGAATGCTAACATCATCTTATTCTATAAGAAAGTGGACAACAAGGACTGGAATATTTACCGGCCGATCAGCTTTCTCTCTGCGGTTCTAAATCTATTTACCTATTTATAGGGGAATTGCTAACAGAATTAGGACAACATGAAAATTCAATCAACCAGTGGATCAAGTAGATTTAGAACATGCTAGTAAACAATCGACCACACTCATAATATCAGCCGGGTGATAGAACAATGCTCAGAATACACCTAATTACTATACGTAGCCTTCATAGATTACGAGAAGGGTTTTGTTCAATAGAGATATCAGCATCCCAGTCATGTGGACACTGCGGAGTCCGGGCGTTGACGAAGAATACAAACATTCTGGAAGAAAGTCTACAGATCATCAACTGCCATCATACTGCTCCCATAAAGAAAGTGACCAAATACCAATAATGAAGTGTGTGAGAAAACGATATGATACAGTCTCCACATGCATTTACCAAGTCTTACTGACGTTTTCAGGGCTTTGAATGGAAATGTTAGAGAAAAGATTTAATTGTATAGTACCTTAGTAACCTGCGCTTACGCCAATGACATTGCCTTGCAAACAAACTCAGGGCGACGAATCCCAATTAATTATTGCTGAATTGGGACAAGGAGGGCAAAAATGTAAGTCTTCGAATCATTCTGCAGAACACGAAAGTAGTGTACAACAACCTCGGAAGGAAAAAGCACTTCGAGATAGTTAGCAGTGCACGTGAAGTTGTAAAGGAGTACGTCTATTATTATAGGCAGTAACCACGGAGCCGACCACGAGACTGAAGTACTAGAAGAGTAAGAATTTGTCCCTTGGATGTCATGTGTAATTTCATTGAAACTACTCTACGAGTACCATTTTATTCTGGCATTTAAAATTCTTCGTCATTTTAACGAGGTAAAACCTAACTAAGTTTTCAAAATTGCTCCGTCAGGTCAATACCGGAGTCTGGAATACAAGCCGCAAAGCATAATACTTGTAGTTGAAATGGAATATATTACGTAAAATTGCCATTTCTTTACTTTACTTTTTTTTGTTTTCAAAAACCTACTATACCAAGAATAACATATAAAGTCTCAACGTCCCATTCTTGGCCGATCCCCTAGAGTGGGTACGTGTCTTTATCGAAAGAAAACAAGCAAACAAACAAATAAGAATGGGGCGGAGCCCATTCGAGAAGCATTATAAAAATGATTGGTAGATTTCCATTATTTATCTACAAGAAGGTATATAACTGCCACATGTACCTTCTATTTACCTACGGAACAGAAACGTGCAGGATTTCAATTAAAGAGGGTGCAACTTATGCAGCTAGCCATCAAAAGGAAATTGATAGGTGTAATCCTAACACATGAGAAGAGATCAGATTGTATCAGGGAACAAAGGGTGCTAGTCCAAATTAAAAAGAAATTGTAATGGGGATGGGCACGTAACGTGACGGCAAGATAACCACTGGTCATTAAGCATTAGAGACTGCATTCCAAGAGAAAGTGAAGCGGGCGAAGAGGTGACAGAAAGTAAGGTGGGCAGATGAAATTTAAGATGTTTTCTCTATGGTATAAAGTGGTAGACGCAACAATAGGATCGCAGCAGCAACCATAGGATCGAGTTCATTGGTGGAACATGGGAAAGGACTGTGTCCTGCAGTGGGCGTAGTCTGGCTTATAATAATGATGATGATGCAACATTGGCTATTGTAATATTGTCGTGGTAAATGGTGGTTCTATTATCTAAGTGAGAACCATGACTAGTTTTCTTTTCGCATGAATAGAGTACTTTATTAAACAATCAATTAAAGTATTGTCAAAACTATAAACGTAACACAAGCTAAACCTTATCCGTCGTAGACCTAGGCACTGTTGCGTCGAAAACCATACGAGTCCTTAACTTAAACCTGGGCACGTCTCAACCAAGCGGACTCCTCGGCCAGCTGGAAGTCGGCCGATTCTTGGGCCAAATCTATGAGCCTCTCCGTCGACTCAGTTCCTGAAACATCGGCTGCAAGAGACTCCAAAGCGAACACCCAGGAATGTGACTTTTTTGACAACCCGTGGCCACTTAGTATTGAGGGTGTGATAACGAGCGCGCCTTTTGGACGACGAGCCAAGTGGTATTGCCGCGGTGAGCTATTGGTATTGGCATGGTCGCCGAGGGAGGCGAAGCTTCCTCTTCCAAACGATGTCGACCCGTACTGCGCCGCCCACCGTGGAAAAATCCGTGGAAGAACTCATTACGGAAACCGTACCGTAGACTGTTCACATGGGACCATTACCGACGCCATCGAGGTCTTTCCACATGCCTTGCTGGACGGCGGGCAGGTCCAGCTGGTCGTTGGCGCAGCTCTCGCTGTCCCTCATGTACACCTCTGCGTTGTTGTCGTTGCTGTTTACAACGTACGGTTCAGACGTGGTTATCTCTTCAGTCACTCCGACGTCAATGGTGAGACCCGGCTGCTTCGAGAACCGCTCTAGTCACGCTTGTTTCAGCTGTGGCACGGCGTTGTTGCAACGGTGTGAAGCTGTGGAGTAACGGGGCAACCAAGATGGAAACGGGATCAGAGGAATGCCAATGATTGAAGGCGACGCCTTGTCAAAAATAGATGCGCAAGAAGACCTACGCAAGTCGTCAATGCCGGAAACATTCAGGCAGCTTGTGTATTTACCTACGTCGATGCGTGCTGACACATCGCCGTCATTGATGCAGCCAGTATTGCCAACATGCTGCAGAAGCTGCAATGTGACACATTGGCCATTACGGCGCAGTTTCAGAAAAGTGCTTGTGACCTGTAACGAAGAACAATTATACTAAGAATTTTTGTCTTACTAAATGAGGTTGTGCTTGTTTCTGAAATAAGTTAGCTTCACTGCTCCTCAACCATACATGTCATGTCGGTTATTCGGGTTCGCTGCTTGTTTATAAGACTGCTTTCACAATTATACGTACACCCCACTAAAAGAAATTTATTCAAAATTCGAGAGCGTTTTCATCACCAAGGCCGAATAAATTTCGTGGGCTAATAGTACTGCTTGCATTTCTGCACAAACCCTCAAGAGAGTCCGTAAGCTAACAGTGGCATGAGCGAATGGGTGGTACCATTGAGCATTGTACCAAAACCAGTACTCATAGCGAGCGTCATTAACAGGCTACCAGGATGTTTGCGTGGCAAATGCGAGGTAAACCAAAGGAATGGTTCGCGTTAGGCCTATAGGCAGCGCGTCGCGAAACACTACAGTCCGCTATACGTGGGAATACATTCCAAACACAGTCACCGTCGATGTCAGCCGCTACATATCTTTCAATAATGAGGGTGTCTGACATGGAACAGAACGGAAATGAACAACGGCGGGTTACCTACTTGCAATAAAGTGGCATTCCAAGGTTAGGTCTGAAGTGAAACAAAACATGGTAGCCTGTTCCTCTGACAGGATCTCGGCGGAACGGACGCTCTCGAGTGCACGTGCAGCGACAGCGCGTGATCGTCTTTGTCGTCCTTAATCCACCCTCCTATCATGACCAACAAAATTGTAAAAAGTGAGAAAAAGAACGCTGTTTTATTAAAGAATCAATATCAGCTCGTGTTTTATTTATTTCACAAGCTATATTTAATTTCTAAGACATCTAGAGAGCAGATTGCTCAGAAATCGAAGAAAACGATTGCTAGTTCGAAGACCTCCGAAGGATCGGCTTAAATGTATCCCTTCCGGGTGCTCGTGCGACGGAAGTAGGCTTCAGCCACAAGAGCATTTGCAAAGTGGAGCGTGAATTTTAAGGAGCGAGGCTTCTTTGCCTCCCGCCGTCACCGTCATAGCTCCCCCCCCCGCCCCCCCCCCCCGCATCACCGCTCCCCACCACAGCGTGTTAGAACCAGGCACTTTCGCAGCTCCAATAAGACATTTCATCTCCGAACTAGACGTGACGGCCAGTGGAATTACTAGCAACGCTACTGTTCCACCTTGCATCATGCCGATTCTAGTTGACTATTCGCAAATAACGCAGAAAGCGAGCGCGAAGAAACGCTCAACGGGTCGCAAAGGACTACTACTCGCGCGTCTCAGCTCGCTGCAGCATGTGCGTCGCCTCCGCGTTCACGCGTCAGTCACGTGTGCCGGCTCGCGAGCGGAGCTGCGAAACTGTACTGGTTAGTACTGGTTTCTAAAAACGTGGCCCCACGTTACGGCTTTCATGAAAACTAGCAGCGAGATCAGGAGCATAGGCGTTAGCGTCTCCTTTCTACAGAGCTTCGCTCATCGGTTGTATTCGAACTCGAAACTATAGAGCTCTGCATGGGCCTAGGCCGGCCCGAAAGCCCGGGCCCGAATTTCGCCCGGGTCTCTTTTACAGGGTGTTTGAAGAAAAGTGTCCAACATTTTTTTCAACTACAAAAAGGCGGCCTCTGCATGCTACCCGCGGAGTACCCTTTACTTTTGCAGAAGGCATCTTGAGATGTGTACTAACTATAATTACGGCAGTAAATAAATTATTTAAAACAATTTCCTATTTACACAATTTAAAACAATTATTTTTCATCAAGGCCGCTTTCGATGTGAATGGTAGATGCGTCGTTTGGTGCGGCGGTTTCAATTTCGTCAACTAAATTATCCAGATTTTATCACTCCGCGGTGATTTCCAGTGGCCGCCTTTCGAAATTTCGAAGTGGCTATGGACCATGGACAATGGGCTCGAGTTCGCCCATTGAACTGGATTGGCTATTTCCACGGGTTGAAAAGGTTATTGTTTTAATTTCTCTCGAGCGTCATCTGCGAACTGGGAGTAAGTCTTCTGATTGGGTTTGACCGATTGTCGAAAGTAATGTCAAATAACCGCGAAGTTCGTTGGGTGTCGGATAACAGAGCGTTAATGGCCAATAACACGAAAATGGAGTGCCATGGAGTCTCCAAAGACCATCATCCGTCAAGGAGCAATGTGAATAGTAGTCGAGCAATCATACATCTGCATCCTTCGAACAAATCTCTGCGAGGAAGAGTATTCCTCTTACCCACCGAAACGGGTTTCGGAGATCGATACCAGTGGTATTGCGGTAAAGACATTTACGAAGCAAGACATCGACATATAAGAGGGTTCAATGAATCCATCGATTTCCGAAAAGGTCCTGATTAAGTGGCGCTAGCAATGACATTAGCGAAGGGTCATAGCAGTGTTGTCATTTCCTTGAAGAAAGAAATAGCTCAACCTTCTGTAAAAAGTATGAGGCCGTGCAAGAGCAACTTACATGTGAGAAGATCGGCAAAGATAAAATGCCAGAAGTAATACGCGAAACAGGTACGACCAGAATCCCAGTTGTGTTTGACACGTATAGCCATACATACATACATACATACATACATACATACATACATACATACATACATACATACATACATACATACATACATACATACATACATACATACATACATACAATACATACATACATACATACATACACACACACACACATACATACATACATACATACATACATACATACATACATACATACATACATACATACATACATACATACATACATACATACATACATACATACATACATACATACATACATACATACATACATACATACATACATACATACATACATACATACATACATACATACATGCATAGCCCCGCCGCGGTGGTCTAGTGGCTAAGGTACTCGGCTGCTGACCCGCAGGTCGCGGGTTCGATTTCCGGCTGCGGCGGCTGCATTTCCGATGGAGGCGGAAATGTTGTAGGCCCGTGTACTCAGATTTGGGTGCACGTTAAAGAACCCCAGGTGGTCAAAATTTCCGGAGCCCTCCACTACGGCGTCTCTCATAATCAAATGGTGGTTTTGGGACGTTAAACCACACAAATCAATCTAAAACATACATGCATACATACATACATACATACGTACATACATACATACATACGTACATACATACATACATACATACATACATACATACATACATACATACATACATACATACATACATACATACATACATACATACATACATACATACATACATACATACATACATACATACATACATACATGCATACATACATACATACATACATACATACATACATACATACATACATACATACATACATACATACATACATACATAGGCGAGCACAAATACGGGGGGGGGGGGTCAGTAGGGTTTACTGCCTCCCATAGACACCTAAAAGGGCGGGCGCAAAGTCAGCCCCATACATCCACGACAGGGGCAGCGCTGCGACTCGGAGGTGCGGACACGCAATGTCAACCTCATTTTACAGTGAAAGCTGTTATGAAATCATAACACGGGTCGCGTAAGGTGCCATAGTAGTCCGCCGCCGGTGCCCGTAACGGTTATCGCACGAAATAACAAAAAAAAAACTCAGCAAATGAAGAAATGCCAATAATACAATGAGATTCGCACCTGGGTCCCTGCGTGCCTGCCCAGTATTTTACCACTGACCCACGCCGGTGCTCAGAACTTTTTTACACAATGGCCTTACGCTGGCTTGATGTCGGGAAATTAATCGCATTAATATGAGTAATGAAGTGCTTTAGAGCAGCAAAGGAACCACCAGACGTCACCTAATGCGAATTGCGCAACGAGTGGGTCGTCGAATGCTCCAACTATGTGCCAAAGCCTGATCTTGTACACCTTTTAACTGTGGTGCATAACCATTATGTGGGATTGTGGGGATTACTGCCTAGCGTATAGTAGGTGGCGACTATGCCTTCGCAGGGAACTCAACAAATTAGATGATCAGCCTCTGTCGGAGCAGGAAATTCTGCAGTATCGTCAGGATGCGACTTCACAGAAGAGGGCCCTGAAAGCGCTGCTGCACTTTTTGCGATTGACCGGTCTTGCTGAACGGTTGTAGCTGGGACGCCCTTCCAGTGTGTGTTTTCGTTTTTTTTATGAGTGCGCGTGCGTTTTTTTTCCCTCTCTCTCTTGCCCCTACTTCCCCACCCCCAGCGCTGGGTAGCAAACCAGTCGCCAATATCTGGTTAACCTCCCGGCCTTTCCTTTCTCACTCACTCTCTCTCTGTGGGGATTACAAACCTCCTGGTGTAATTACTCATTGTTGTCAGCCACAGCACAACAAAAGTTACACGAAGTTCCTTCCAAGTGTACAGCTGGTACCACGTTTCTCCGAAGACGAAGGATGGCAGGAAGGATGGCCTGCCCACAACACAATGATTAATGGCGTAGTGGGTGCCCTGCAAATGTGCTTGAATTAGCTACCCAAAGAGTCTTCGAAAAAGGCTCTGAAAGGCAACTTTCTCAGCTTTTGCTGTAACAGTGCTGCACGTTCTGCGCAAGCCTGACGGTTTTTCGTTTATTTACATAAACGGGAAAGCGGAAGCACTGCGGCAAATCCTGGTCCATCTGAAAGAGAACTCTGAGCATGCCTATGCACGTACACACGCACGCACACAAACACACACACACACATACGCATGAACAAATATACACACGCACACATACATACACACACCACAGACACACATACACACTTTATATAACACCTTAGAGTCCTGTGGGCGAAACTCCACGTTTTAAAGTAGGATATCCAATAAGCACGGCGTGCCGCAAGACGCAGAGAGTATAGTTCCTTCTACCAACCCCCTCCCTCCACCTAAAAAAAATGTCCCGGTTATGTGCATGTGTAATGAGTAAAATTTACAAGTCACCTAGCAACAGTCCTTTTTTTCACTGAGTTGACACGCAAGTCTAGTTACGTACTCTGCGCTTGTGGTGTAGTCCCATTATACCAGTTACAATATGTACATTGGCCAAACGGGCCATTGCATTACTATTCGGTTAAAAGAACATTTCGTGACCTATTTGTCTGGTGGTTACTTTTACGTGGCAAATCACATAAAGGACTGTGCAAAGGATTCATGCGAGGAATGATTCCCGATTCTCAAGAGAATCAGAGTTTTTCATCAACATAATGACCGCTACACACAGGTGCTTCAATAAAGAAAATAAATGGAAACGTCCGTGATTCTTCGGTGTGCAGGCTGACGATGAGGCGAGATATCTCGACTCTAGGTTGACATAATATTCATGAAGCATTCATTAGACACTATCTCTGATCTCAATTCATGCTGTATATATATATATGTTCACTGCATCTGTGTCATATATCACTTACTGAATTGCGAGCCCGCGCAAACACTGTATTTTTATTCCTCTATCGTAGCTGTATTAGAGCAGTTAAAAAGTTATGGATTGAAGCATGGTGTTAGAGGCAGGCGAGAGTCTATAAGCTTAGCCAAGACATAACAAGCTTGATACCCACCAGCTGTGCTTTGACCCACCCTTCTGCAACGTCGGTCAAGCTGCAATTTTTTTTAATGAAATGGCATTGATAATGACAATGACTGACGCACTGGGGATGTCATTACTGAGTTGCCAAGGACAAAATGTTCGAACACGATGAAAGTATTTTGCATTTATGAGATTGAATCACACGTGATGGCATTACTCCTGACATCAATACGAACAAAAAGGAGAATCTTCAACATGGGTCAACATATTACCACCAATCATGGGAAGGTTGGTTTCATCATTTAAAATTGAGCACAGAGACTGCAACTTTTTTCGCATAATTAATATACTTTAATAAGCAATAAATTAGAGTACTATCGAAACTAAAAACATTACATTATCCGGTGCCTACCAGGCGTTGGTCTTGTAACAGTTGTGTCCAAACCCATGTGAGCCCTTAATTGAGAGCCAGAGAGATCTTAGTCAAGCGGGCTCCTGCAGCCAACTCAATGCCGGCGCCTTCCTGTTCCCAACTCTTGGGGCCTCTAAGCTGTTGACTTTGTACGTAAAGCATCGACCGTGAGAGGCTCCAAAGTGAAGACCCAGGAAGGTGACTGGCTCGCCGCCATGCGGTGGCCTAGTCCTAAGGGCGTGCCTACGAGCGTGCCCTTCTGTCCAGCACGGGTGGCCGCACTGGCAGACCTAGCTGTTGTGGTCGCCAAGGGAGGTGAAGCCACCCTTCCCCGACGACATCCACTCGTGGAGCACTTCCCACCACAATGAAATCCGTGGAAGACCGCATTAGAAAGATGGTTTCGGAGCTCGTTGACACGGGACCGTGATGGACGCTATGAAGGTCTTCCCATGCATCATGCTCGACGGTCGACGGGCCCTGCTGCTCTTTGCCACAGCTCTCGCTGGTGTTCGCGTGCCACTGTACGTCGTTGTCGTCGCTGTCACTAACGTGTGGTTCAGCCGTGGTCATCTCTTCGGTTCCTCGGCCGTCCACGTTACGGCCCGGCTGTTTCGAGGACTGCTGAAGTCGTGCCTGTTTCAGCTGTACCATGGCGCTCTTGTAATCATGCGGAGCTGACGTGCCTTGGTACTCAAGGGCCGAACCACGGAGGCTGTCAGGTCGGTCCACGAATAGTAGGCACAGGCGAGACGTGAGCGGGATCACGGGAAGGCAAGCGGTAGGAGGCGACGCTACCTCGAAGATCGACGCGTAAGCAGGCCGAGGTACCCAATAGGCATCGATGCCCATGCCAGACGCTTTCATGAAGTCTGCGTATTCACCTACGTCGCTGTGTGTTGACGGAACAACGTCTTCGTTGCGGCCAGCAAGATTGCTGGGTTGCTGTTGTTGCTGCATCTGTCGCTCGAGACATTGTCTGGAAGTCATGACAGCTTTTCCCAGAAAATTCCTCCTAATCTGCGTTAAAAAATAAATAATATCATTAAACGTATCGGCTCTACAAGATGGGAGCAAGCACTTTTTTTTCTTAATCACCTAGTCATCTGCTCCACAGCAACATACGCGCATGCCATAGCGGCAGTACCCTTGGTATTCCCAGCGACTCTAAGCAGGCTGCGTATACTATTTCAACTACTACTTGGAAAATGAGAGGCAGCAGAGCACTGTAAACGAAGTCTCAATAAACAGGCTATCATCCGCTTGTGTAAAAGTTGGCATATACAGCTAAACGAAAGACGATGGTTCCCGTTAGTTTGAGGCTGTGCTTTAAAATACACGACAAGCACAGCCACCTTCGATGTCGGACGCGATTTAAGCAGGGTAAATAAGCCTCATGAGGACAAAAGAGGCAGTGAACAACAACGGGATCACTTACTCGGTTCAATGGCGTCCAAGGCGAGACCTGAGCTGGTTGAAACGGGGCAGCTCGCGCTTCTGACACCCTCTCGAGACTCGCGGGCTCACGCACTGCGAGAGCGCGTGATCGTCTTTATCCTCAATGACCGCCTTCCTGCCACAACGATAAGCATAATAAAGAGTAAGAAGAAACACTATTTGATTTGAATATAAAGGTACATAAGCTCAGTATTTATTTCGTCAGCTATGTTCACCTTCCAGGACATCTAGCAGAGCAAGCGAGAACTGAATCACTATAAATACATATAGCTTCCTTTCGCAGTGGTTTGATTTCAAGAATCGACGCTAACTCACCGGTGGGTCTAATAACAAGATTACTAAGTTGGACGTGTTGGTAATACACTTCTAAAGACGAAGCGCGTAAAGAATGTCAGACAAGATAATTTTGTTAAAAGTAAGCGCTCACCTTTGTCCCTTCCCTTGCCCTGTGTCTCACACTTCGCACGCGCTACGTGATTAGTTGTGGGTCTAATATGTATCTGGAGCACAAATGTAAGATTATGCTTTTCTTTTACGCTGCCGCCTTTCCAAAAATGTTGTTGTCAGGCGGCATTAGAGTATGCTGGGTTATCTTTCTAGCATTCATGTGCTTCTGGAGTGGCCCCATGGCGCGCGCACCGCCTAGGATGCCTCTATGCCCGCATTCCATGCATAGCACCATGCATCAGTCAACGGCGTATAGGCGACAGATTCCTTAAGAGTCACTCTTTTTCCTTGTCTTTTACAATCTCGACATGCTTCCACTACAGCTAGAACACTATGGTTCACCACGGACCTCAAGTGTTATATTGTTCTGCCCTCGCTGCACTCTGAGTTACAGCGACCTCCAACGGTCACATCTAGGAGAGAATGCAGACAGCCTCTGACAAGATGGTGGTCTGCACGGGTACCGTCAATCTATTCTGTTCACCGGCTAAATCTGAATTGCTCCTCCTCCACGCGCAACGCGGCTCTGAAAATCACATGTAATAAATACAGACAACGATAAACACTGTACAAATGTACCCAAAGCTGACAAGCTAGTGGAATTTCGGCTGCACGCACACCGAAATTGGCTAAACACATCCACATAATCATCTTAGATAAGTGTGTACCACATGTCTTATAGTCAGGATGTTCAATAAGCATGGCGGGATGTAGAAGGAGGGTTCTTCGGCCAAGTCCAAGCATTGGAACTCTATGTGGGCTATTATTATCTCTCTTATCTGTACATTCTGAAAAGGGAAGAGAACTTAGTCAACGCTCTCTTACGCTTATTCAGATTCTTATTTTTCATCATCGTCATCATCATCATCATCAGCCTGACTACGTCCACTGCTGTACAAAGGGCTCTCCCATGTTCCGCTAGGCAATTTGGTCGTATTATTATTTTGTCGCTTTCTTTTTGGAGCATTATGACGGCAGTTGATCATCTGTAGATTTCTTACAGAATGTTTGTATATGTTTCGTCAATGCCCTGATTCCGCAGTGTCTGCATGACGGCTGATAATTCTACTGAATCAAACGTCTTCGCGTAATCTATGAAGACTATGTATTGTGGTTGGTTATATTCTGAGCATTTCTGCTACACTGCCGCACAACAAAAGCATGACTTTATCGTTCATATACTGTTAGTACACTGCATATTGTGGGCTTCAAATCTAACACCAACAGTGAACCAAAAGCCGCTCCGCGTAAATATTAGACAGAATCCTCAAATGTCCGATGGCGGCGGAAATGTTGTAGGCCCGTGTGCTCAGATTTGGGCGCACGTTAAAGAACCCCATGTGGTCAAAATTTCCGGAGCCCTCCTTTACGGCGTCTCTCATAATCATATAGTAGTTTTGGGACGTTAAACCCCACATATCAATCAAACCTCAAATGCTTGCGTGGTGCATGCGCCAAAACCGATTACAGCAGATGAAGGCACACTGTGACCGCAGAATATCGGTCGTCATAGAGTTTAGCCATTTCTGAAATTTCCAGCAATATCACGAAGATTCCTTTTTTTTCCTGTGGCTCAAAATGACAGGCGTAAATTCCCTGAAGAAGAGAAAATTCCATGCACAGAACATCACTGTACGGCACCATGCGTTGCGTTGAGGTGCCTTATCGAGCACGCAACTGATGTCGGGGGCAGGACATGCGCATGTATCGGTTCGCAAGACGGGAAAGCTTCGAAACAAACGGTAGTCATTAAGCTTGCTCAGTAATTTGTGGGCAAATATTATCACGACGCATCCACAGATTTTTCCGGTGTGGGACTGAGTAGCTCTGGTGGGCGAGAGGGAGAGTAAACGGACAGTGAAATAAGGAAAAGTAATGGAACAGAAAATTTATTGGCAAAAAAAAAATTCTTGTCGAAGCGAGATTACGACCAGCGTACCTACGATTCGATGGAAAGCGTCTCAATCACTCGGCTATCTAGGAAACTTTGGAAGAGTATAGCACAGCCTCGTACAGTAATAGTACAGCAGTATAGCATATATGCTATACTGCTGTACTATTACTGTACTATACTGCTGTACTATTACTACACAGTACGGCTATAGCCGTACTGTGTAGCACAACTCTTACATTGTGGCATAGCCTCGTACAGGGGACGGGAAAGAAGCGAAAATAAAGATGACATATACGTTAGAAAGAAGGCGGAAAGTGAGAAAATAAAAAAGGGAAAAGGAAAAGAGACAAAAAAAATGAAGTATAAAGTGAAAGAGATAAAAGGCGAGAGAACGACTGCAGAAAGACTGAAATAACTAAAAAGAATGAAAAAGAAAGAGCAATATAGAGAAGGACACCAATAGAAAAAGACAAAGATGGCGACAGAGTGAAATAGAAAGAAAGGAAAGAGAGAGAAAAGGGAGGAGAAAGAAAACATTAGAACAAGGGATTAAAGATACACAAAATACTATAGACAAAGAAAGATATCAATACAGGCACAAAGCCAGCCATTAAATAAGGAGTACCAGCACGCCATGTATATTATAGCAAGGAGTGGGAGAGAGATGAGAGGGCAAAAGCCTAACCAAGCAAGGCCATGGCTAGGTGCCCACGTAAGTCAGGCGAATTCAATGAAAGTATTTTTTTACACGATAATTAATATACCACTATCGAAAAAATTGCCATGGTAGATATAGGAAAATATGGTGGGCGTAGTGGAAATAATAGTGGGCATGGTGGAAATTAGGATGAATATGGTGGGACGTAGTGGAAAATATGGTGGATATGCCGGGACATACTGGGTGGTATGGTGTACAGATGATGGGTAAAGTGGAAATGATGGTGGAAAGCAGAGGCTAGATAGTGGGCAATAATGGGACACTCTGCCCGCCATTGCGATAATGCTGGGAAGCCCTAAGCATATAGTGGGTGGTGCTTATTATGGTGGGCCACATGATGTACCAAGCTGAGGAACTCTTCCCACCATTTCGATAATGCTGGGAAGCACTAAGCAGATGATGGGTGCTGCTTGTTATGGTGGGCCACATGGTGTACCAAGCTAAGAAGCTCTGCCCACCATTACGATAATGCTGGAAAGCAGTAAGCAGATGATGGGTGGGCTTATAATGACGGGCAATTTATATAGTGTACGCAGCTTGTATCTGTACACTAACATGTTCTACCACCATGATTTCCACCAAAGGTTAGGCCTACCGACCGACCCCGTACAATTGAGTTATCCGTGCTTCCGGGTTTCAGAATACACGTTTTCGACGATTAAGAATGACAATACAGCGCAGTCATGGCATCACTTAACCTAAATAAAGCATTTTTCATTGTGTATGGTGTCCGCTCAAGAAGCAACAAACATCGATGCGACGCGATTCAAGCACTCCCAGAGAACGTACGTCTCTTCTCACCGACAGCCGCCAGTCGCACTTGCCGGCACTTCTCCAGCTTTTGTGCGAGAATTCAGACGTGGCAATTCATGTGCTTGGGGAACCAATATGATAGCGTAATGTTACCGGCACACTGCATTCGTTTTGGCCAAACCGTTATGTAGTTGTTGCTTTCGCGAAAGAGCTACAGCCTTGCGCTGGCGCGACCGCCCTCTAGATTGCGCGAAAAGCATCCCAATACTCAATCAAATAAATTAATAAACAATTGTATCGGGCTTGTGTTGTGTAAGCGCTTGTGTTGTGTGTTCTTTGAAATAGTGGCTGCGCTCCCTAGCAAGATGGACAAATTAATTAGGCGGGCGTATCTATGGAATGAGCCTAGAAGCGTCATAAAGCGTGAACAAATGTCGCCCTTTAGAACGTGCGCGAAACGGATATTAAACTTGGCAGACCCCGCCGGTAAACCGTTGCTGCTCCCCAGTCCACTTGGTTTTTTTTTTCTTGCAGTTGTGAATTGTAAAAAAAAATAGCACTGGTGCCATTAACACAGTGGCAATCGTTACAGGCAGCAGCTGCTTGTGTTTATTAAATGTGCAATATTTAGAAGCAGGTGCAGATCTCGTCTATGTCGTGTACATGACAAACATAACTGAAGTTGAACCGTGAGTTTGTAAGCCAACTAACGATTTAACACACAACCAAACTTATGTTGCTATGGCGCAGTGGTTAGTGTCTCCGAATGGTAATCCGCAGGTTGCACGTTCGATGCGCCATGGCATTTTGTTTTGTTTTTTTTACGGGACAGGTGTTTTTATACCGTTTTTATAGAATTCTTTTTTTATTTTTTGTGGCAGCTCGTCACGGTGATTCTGACACCATTTCGCGCTCAAGCGTTGCCGGCACTGCAGCACCCACCATATCCCACCATGCGCCATGGTGGGCGTTTCCCACCATTCACCCACTACATTAATCCACTATAATGGTGGGTGGTGGTTTACACCATGCCCACCATTCGTTTTTTTTTCGGTAGTGACATGGCGTAATAGCTAGAACTGCTCTATTCAATCCCAACTAATATGAGAAAATGAGAGCATATGCTACACGGTCCGAAATTACTGCCATGCTTCTATCATTTCTAAATGAGCACCACGACTACACTTTTTCGCATAATTATTGTACTTTATTAAGCAATAACTTAAAGTATTCTCGAAACTATAAACATTACGCAATCCGGTGCCTACCGGTCATTGATCTCAGATTGGTTGTGTCAGAACCCATTTGAGCCCTAAACTTAGAGCCAGAGAGATCTTAGTCAAGCGGGCTCCCGTGGCCGACTCAATGCCGGCGCCTTCTTGGTCCCAACTCTTGAAGCCTCTCAGCCGTTGACTTGGCACGTGACGCATCGACTGTGAGAGGCTCCAAAGTGAAGACCCAGGAAGGTGACTGGCTCGCCGCCATGCGGTGGCCTGGTCCAGCGGGCACGCCTACAAGCGTGCCCTTCTGTCCGGCACGGATGGCCGCAGTGTTAGAACCAGCTGTTGTGGTCGCCAAGGGAGGCGAAGCCATCGTTTCCAGACGACGTCCACTCGTGGAACACCGTCCACGGCGATGACAGCCGTAGGAGACCCCATTACGAACATGGTTCTGGAGCTCGTTGCCGCGGGACCGTGATGTACGCCATGGAGGTCTTCCCACGCATCAATCTCGACGGCCGACGGGTCCAGCTGCTCTTCGCAACAGCTCTCGTTGTTATTCGCGTGCCACTGTGCGTCATTGTCATCGCTGTCCCTAATGTGTGGTTCAGCCGCGGTCATCTTTTCGGTTCCTCGGCCGTCCACGTTACGGCCCGGCTGTTTCGAGAACTGCTGAAGTCGTACCCGTTTAAGCTGCACCATGGCGCTCTTGTAATCACGCGGAGCTGATGTGCCTCGATACTCAAGGGCCGAACCACGGAGGCTGCCAAGTCATTCTATGAATAGAAAGCTCAGGTGAAACGTAAGCGGAATACCGGGAAGGCAAGCGATAGGAGGCGACGCCAAGTCGAATATCGACGCGTAAGCAGGCCGAGGTACCCAATGGGCGTCGATGACCATGCCACACGCTTTCTTGAAGTCCGCGTCTTCGCCTACGTCGCTGTGTGTTGACGGAACACCGTCTTCAGTGCGGCCAGCATGATTGCTGGGTCGCTGCTGCTGTCGCTCGATACATTGGCTGGAGGTCATGTCTCCGGTGAAACGGCGAAATCGGAGAAAATCCTGGTATCCTAGAGAGAAAAAAAAAAGTCAGAAGAAAAATCACCTGACCTATTTTTTTTTTTATTATTCAGCGGGTCATCCACTCCACAGCTACATGCGCATATGCTATACCAACAGTTCTCGTGGTATTTCTAGCGACACTGAGTAGACCAGTGTACCACTCTAACTTCAACGTCAAAAATTTGGAGCAGCTGAGCACTGTCAGTCGAAGTCTGAGAGCTATATCGTGAGCCTCAATGAACAAGCTGTCTTCGGCTTGTCTGAAAATTGGCGTAGTTAAACAAAAGACAAGGGTTCCCTTTATGCCGATGACGCGCATTAAAAATACATGCCAAGCGCCGCCACCCACAATATCAGAAGCTGTTGGTATGAAACAGAATCAGTGGTGTTCACGTTAAACGAAAAGGCAGTGAACAGAGATGGGATCACTCACTCGGTTCGATGGCGTTCTTAAGCGAGGCCTGAACTGGTCGAAACGGGGCAGCTCGCGTCTGACACGCTCTCGCTCGAACTGAGGCTCGCGGGCTCACGCACTGCGAGAGTGCGTGATCTTCTTTCTCATCATGATCCGCCTTCTTATCATGAAAAACGGCACAATAGAAAGTGAGAAGAAGCACCGTTTCATTTCACAATGAAGGTACATAAGTGCGGCAGCTATTTGTTTCATTGTGAAGCATTCTTAGCGAACTTCGGCGACTTTGGGCGTATCTATCTATCTATCTATCTATCTATCTATCTATCTATCTATCTATCTACTATCTATCTATCTATCTATCTACTATCTATCAACTGCCCTTCGACTTTTAGCTCTCCTGGCCGTTTCGATAGTGGTATCAATACCAAACTTGGTATGGCATAACATGACTGTATGAAGAACATATTTGATTAGTCATAACATGAAAATATGACATGTATGTCATAAATTTCATGATTTACATTTTATGATCCTGCAGCTTTTGCGGTGGTTTCGTTCACATGGCATGTTGCAAAAATGGTATGGTATGACATGATTGCATGGCGAACACAAGCGACAGACTCTAACATGAAAATCATGACATGCGTGTCATATAACAACATGACTACGTTCCACGCTTATGACGCGCTCGCAGCCGTTTCGCTAGCGTCACATATACCAAATTTCATATTTACGGTACGCGAATAGATGACTAAGGTATGTGACTGGTGAAAGCATGATAATCATGCGATGCGTGTCATGTAATAACATGACTACACGCAACACTCATGATGCGTTGGCGGCCGTTTCGCTAGCTTGACTTACACCATATTTGGTATTACGGGGCGTGAATGGATGACGAAGGTAGGATACTGGTGCAAACGTGATAAACATGAGATGCGTGTCATGTAACAACATGACTGTATGCTACACTCATGATGCGCTCGCGGGCGCTTCGCTAGCTTCGCATGTACCAAACTCATATTACGCGACGCGAAAGGATGACATAAGTAACTGACACATGCAAACATGATAATCACGACACGAATGTCATGTAACAACATGACTATATGCCACATTCATGATGCGCTCGTGACCGTTTCGCTAGCTTCACATATGCCAAATTTGGTTTTACGTGACGTCAATGGATGACGAAGGTATGTGACTGGTACAAACATGATAATCATGAGATGCATGTCATGTGAGAACATGAATACATGCGACAGTCAAGGCACAAATAGATTTCGACGTGACGCGGTGCGCGTGCTCGCCGGCGTTCATTTCGTTGCGTCACTCCGGCGTTGCCACGCAAGGCGCCAGTCCTGCCATATACTCGCACGCACGCGCCGCGCTGCGTTGCTTTGACGCGTGCGCGTTTCAGCGCGTCCGGCGTCCCTCCGTCACGAAAAGAGGGAGGCGCAGTGTTGTCTGGGTAATGCAACAGCACGAAATGCAGCATGTCGCATTTCGCGCCACTTGCCGTCGGGCCGAGCCTACCAGGGAGCCTTAATGGGCGCGCGTTTGGGGTGGTGTCAGTCTTTGACCCACCACTTGCCGCCGCCCGATAGAACACAATTTTGCCAGTCTCGGTTTTCATGGCAACAAGCGCCATGTTGGTTCTCGCGGCCAGGGGTTCCTGCTCCGCCGCACGCCCAGGCTGCATGTTGGCGCAGGTGTGCAAGCTGTGGTATGAGCTGCGTTTCGCTACACCGTAGACGTAGCTTCCGCTACGACACAATTCTCGCGCTAATCGCACCTACAAGAAATTTGCAGTGTAAATGTAAAGTTGCTGCGTGCCGCAATGCGAAACCACCTGGAGACTGTGCCACTTCCCGACTTGCTCTATAGCCAACGGAAACACTGGATTACACAAGTGAAGCGAGATTCCGTGGAGCCGACTACTTCTTCCCGTGTTTGTGGGGTGAGTACCCGTTTTATTGCGAGCGGGTTGAGTATGTCGCCGCATATTTCGTGAAATGGCTGACTTAAACATTCGAAAAGAAAGCAGTGAAAGCAAAGTACGCACGATAACTTGCACAGTAAAAAATTGGCAGATCCCACGTGCACGGTGTGGGAACCGATGATATGCGAAGCACGAATGAGAATTGTTGATAAGTCACTTTAAAATCAGCACAACGTTAAGAGGTGGAGGTAAATGATGCCGTACATGACTTCCGTGTCATGATTATCATGCTTGGATGTGTCGATCGTTCACCTTCGTCATCTATTCGATGTCTATTCACGTCACCTGACACCCAAATTTAGTATATGTGGAGCTAGCGAAAAGG